>JAKSZT010054532.1:159924-364102 GCA_026826555.1 Tolypeutes matacus
TATTTCAACTGCTCATCCCCTCCCTACCCAAAAAACTGTCAAGTGGCTTGGTACCTTTTCTTGAAGTAAAGTCTTGGTCATTGGCACATATATGCACTTATAGCATCCCCTAGATAGGCAGAAAGAAAAGATAGGAGATAATATCTGTGGCACTACCCTAGATAAAGGAGGTCTTAAGTTGGTATAAGGTTCCTAGCCAGCCACTTCTCCTTAAGGTTACTTAATTAGTGACCAGAAGGGCCAACAGCATTTGCATGAGAATACAGCCAAGGACAATCTCCTCCACTTTCTTCCTGCTTTCCCAGGGCACTTTGAGTATCATTCCCCAGCCAGCCCAGCCAGCACATATTTCTTTTAAAATTCTTACTAAAATGTGTTATCCTCGTTTTGCTTCTCATGGTTTTCAGGTTTTGGATTTGAAGTTGTCAGAGCTCTCTGTGTGTCTTTGTCCCCAACTAGATAGGTCTGGCCTCCCCAGTAAATTCAAGTCCCTAGCCACAGACCAGGAGAAAAGCTAACAAAGGTCATAAATCATCTTCCATGTTCTTTAGCCATTGGTTTCCCTTGTCCAGCCAAAGGTGTGTCTTAACATATGAGGAGGCCAGATTCAATAAAAACATGAGCCAGCACCTGTGTAAATAGATATTTAAAGTTTCTTTTCCTGAAGCCGGATGGGTACTTTTAAAAAACAAATTAGGTTGTCTTTTATCTAGTATTGTCTCCTGCATTCTTAGTGCTTTGGACCCCTTAGAGGAATGTGGTTTGATTGTAGTGTTACTTTTCTTTTTAATTGGGAGGGAGAGGCATTTCTTTCAAAATAGGGTAATGCCTTGGTATGGCCTATGGCTTTACTGTGTTTAAAATGAAACTCTGGTAATATACAGGAATTCTTTCTGCTTCCTTCAGATTGGAATTGCATCTTCCCACTTCCATTCAACTTTGATCCTTTTAAAAACTAGACAACTAAACCCAGCATGTACGTACTTACCTCTGACTGATACCTGAATCACTTTCAGATCTTTTTAAAACTCCACAGGGTAAGAGTTAGCACCCTGCCAAGGGCCCGTAGGACCCATCGATAAGTGGGTTTCCAGTCCTTGAGGTCCCTTAGCTCGACTCAACCTCAGAATAGAGACAGGATTGGTCCTTCATTTGTGTTGCTTATGACTAAAAGCCTACTAATTCACACTTTTTCGATGAGGTCTCTTTTTTCACCACCACCTGTGTAGCTTCCCTGACTATTTTCCCAGAAACTCTTCTATAGACCATGTCACTAGAAAAGAACTTTCTTTGTCTCTTTTACAATTCAAGGATTAGCTTGTAAGTTTAGGTTCAGGTTATGGTCCCATGGAAGCAGAGATATATGTAGGAGGCAAAAGAAAGGGGCATGAAGGTGTCATGGTTCAGGGAAGAAAATGGAATGATTTCTCTCCTACCCAGCGAGTCCTACAGAAATATAAAATTATTCTCTAATAATGAACCATATTGGTGTAGGAGAAGACAGCTTGATTTTTAAGTCCACCATTTATTAACTGTGTGACCTTGGGAAAATGGCATCCCCTTCTGAGCCTTCATTTTCTTACCTGAAAGATGGGAATAATTACACCCACTCCTAGAGGAGTTATAAGGATTACATAAAATAAGACAGCTTCAAATTGCTAGCATGGTACAAGATTTTTAAACATGAAATGAACCAAACACTGTTGACAGTGCCTTCTTGTGCATAAATGAGAAATCTGTCTAGTATCAAAATTGATGGCATGTTTCCAGAGGCTCCAATGATGTCACTTTAGAGATATTAGTGTGGCCTGAATAATTCACATGTTGTTATTCACATGGATAATTCTTATATTTAAAAAAAAAAATTTTTAAAGATACTTAGAGTACATAAATGTTACATAAAAATATAGGGGATTCCCATATGCCACTCCCTACCCCTCGCACATTTTTCCACATTAACAAAATCCTTCATTAGTGTGGTACGTTTGTTACAATTGATGAACACATTTTGGAGCATTGCCTTTAAGTATGGATTATAGTTTTCATTATAGTTTACACTCTCCCCTGCACATTTTTGTAAATTATAACTAGATATATAATGGCCTGTATCTGTCTTTGCAATGTCATTCAGGATGATTCCCAAGTCCCAAAAATGCCCCCAAATTACACCTATCTTTCCCTCTCCCTCCCCTCAGAACCTCCAGTGGCCACTGTCTCCAATTCAATGAAAAAAGTCCTTCCCGAAGATTCTGGGATGGTGATGCCCACTCTGCCTCTAACTGAGAGGGATCTTAGATCCCATGCAGTAGATGGATGGGACTATCTTGCTTGCAGTTGCATACTCTCTCTGTTCCTTGAGATGGTCGTTGCCCATCATCATCTCCTTGTTAGTTGTCCTGGGTGAGTCCAATGAACTGAAGAGTAGGTGTTGCAACTCTGTTGAGCTTCAGGACCCAACTGGTACATGGACAGCCCAAGATCTAAGTCTCTTGGGCATACACCTATCTACTCTAATACTAACTATAGGTTCAAATAGAAGGGGCACTGGGGAGCATAAATTCCAAAGTAAGGCCCACTGGCAGGGCCCCAAACTCCTAAGCTGTCTGTCCTACTTATAGTGTCTGGATGTCCTCAGAGCCCTCAGGAGCCCTGTTATTTGAGGCAATATTTACTTTTGCAGTCAATGAGATCCTGCTGAGGGGTGCATAAGCATAAACTCTGGAATGACCTCTGGACTCACTTTGAAGTCTCTTAGCCATATAAGCTCATTTGTCTTTACCCTTTTCCCCTTTTAGTCAAGGTCTTTTTCCAGTTGCATTGCTAGTTGGTGCTTGGTAGTAATCCCTCGGTGCCAAGGAGGCTCATCCCTGGGAATTATGTCCCATGTGGGGGGAAAGGTAATTCATTTATATGCTGAGTTTGGCTTAGAGAAAGACAACATTTGAGCAACAAGGAGACTCTCGGTAGGTAACTCTTAGGCAACCTATAATACTAGGCTAAGTTTCAATTTCTAAAGTAAAGGTTCTTAAGTACAGTCATCAGTGTCAAAGGCCCGACAATGGTCTCTCCTCTTTCATTAGTCACTGCCCCTGTACTCAGGGGATTCTTGCTGCTCCATTAGAGAATGTGGCAGAGCTCCCCAGAATAGGAATTCGATATTCTTAGGGTTATTGTGTGAATCTCCACCCACTATGACAATGCCCTATGAACACTTGAACACATTCATATGCCTTATAGGTATACCCCAGTTGAATCTCCTCCCATGCATCCCCCAGCACTGACACCCTGCACCAATGATCCTCCCCTGCCACAGTTGTTACCCTTCTGTAATCTAAATCTTTTTGAAAAATGAAGCCAACAAAATAACCAAATACAGTTATAAGAAAATGAAATGATAATGATGGTTTTAAAAACAACACATAAAATACAAAAAATTTAAAAATAAATTTGAAATAATAAAAAATATAAAATTAAAAAAAAATTTTGACCTTATGTTTTTCATCACTGTAAGATCAGTTGTCTTGTATGTACAGTGACATTTTCTTCCATTTATTCCCCCAGAGTCTTTTTTTTTTTTTTTCATTTTGTCTTTAAAGAAGCTTTAGGTTACACAAAAGTGACATACAGAGTATAGTGGATTCCCATATACCCAACATCCTCCCCCTAGTCCCCTTTTGCCTATTCATAACAGTTTACATGTGGAAATTTGTTGCAATTGATACACAAATATTGAAACATTGCTACTAACTATGATCAATGATTTACATGATGATTTACATTTTGGACCATACACTTTTATAAATTTTGACGAAATTTCACATGGCCTGTATCCATCCTTGCAAGATCATGTAGAATGATTCCATCACCCCCAAAATTCCCCATGTTCCATCTATTCTATTCCTCCTTTGCCTTTCCCTTGGGACCCACAGAAACCACCAAGCTTCACTCCTTGAACAAGATTCATAGTTACTTGCAACAATATTGAGGGCTTGACATACTGGCCTGTCCTCCCTTATTAGGAACTGCCTATGCTCTCGAGAGATTCCTACCCCTATATTTGAGAACATAGCAGGACTCCCCAGGATGGGAGGCCAACACCTTCCCACTCATTATGTTGGTCTCCATCCACTGATACAACACACTATGACAAGATGAACACTCACACACTCCTTAGAAGCTTGCCCCAGGTATGTCCTGTCCCATATGCCCCCCACATCCAAAACCCTAAACCAGTAACCCTCCCCTGCCATATTGCCAAATGAACATTCCCAACATTGTAGTTTCAACCACATACCCACAAATCCCCAGAGTTCACCTGCTTCCTCCTCCAACCCTCCCCCCAGTTCCATGGACAGTCCAATCCACCCTACCCCCTCACAAATGAGCACTGCCCAATGCAATAGTATCACTACACTGCTGTTATGCCCATTCACTGCACAACTACACACTTCCACCTTATCATAGATTTTGCCCGTATGGGCATTGGTTCACAACCTTCTTCTCCCTTTCTGTCTCCTGTAAACCTATCATCCAGACTCTATCTCTGTGAGTCTGCTCAATTTGCTTAATTCATATCAGTGAGGTAATGTAATATTTGTCCTTCAGTGGCCTGACTTGCTTCATGCAACATAAGGTCTTCAAGATTCTTTCACATGGGTAATGTAATGGTAGTTATTTTCAGACGTGGATACTGCAGCTTTGCAGGTGAGGGCATTCCCAAGTATCAAAGACCTAAATGGAATCCGCTAGAGCAGTTTTGGAAAACTGGGTGTTACAGAGCTCCTTGGACCCAGTTCCCTGGCTCAAGGGAACTTCAGACTAGAGGCATTTGTAATCTCATAGCCTAGTGGGAGGGAAGAAGGATTGGGGATGAGTAAGTTTCACACATTCCTTATTCAACAAGCATGCATTGTGTCAGGTCTTGTGTGGACCCACAGATGAGTGTGAGCTGGCTCTGTTCTCAGGGAATTTCATGTCTTGCAGGCATGACCTCCAAAGTCAGCTACAGTTTTAACATTGCACAGAGTATATAAGTGCAGCAGAGACAGTATGATGGGACAGAGGAGAGTGATACTTAGAGCCGCGGCCCCTCCATGCCCAGGCCCAATCCTGACGAAGGCCGTTACAATCTGGGAGTCCTGCCTCCAGCAGCAGATCTGGAAGCCCTAACAACAGCAGCAAACAGTAACAATGATGATAATCATGGCATCTAATATTTACTGAGCATTTCTATGTATCAGGCGCTACAGTAAGTGCTTGCTTAATCTTCACAACAGTCCTGTGAAGTAGTAGATGCTGTTACTACTCTTATTTTACAAATAAGGAAAATGAGGCACAGAGGACTAAGAGAATAGGAAAGGAACTGATTCATCTCAGTTCAACAAACATCCAGCGTCTATTATATGCCAGACCCTAGCATATAATGTTCTGGGTGCTGGGGAGAGAGAGATGACTAAAACATCGTCTTAGCCCAGTGGGAGTGAGGCAAGTATATGTGCCAGGCCTTCTGCTTGATGCTGGGAATTCAGTGATGAATAAGAAACAACCCTTCTCTCAATGATCTCAAAGTTTAGAGGGAGATATTGATGTGGAAACAAAAATTAAATACTGCTGTGATAAGTGTTATAAGAGAGATAAGTGCAAAATGGAGAGAGAGAGATACTGATTGGTTTAAATCAAAGCCCAAAAGAAACAATGTTATTGAGAATTATGAAGAAACTAATTGATTTAAATCAAAGCCCGAATGAAACAGTGTTATCTAGTTTTATTCCAGCTTAGTTGATTGTTTTCCATTTTTTATTCCATCCCTAAAATAGATGATCACTATTTTTAACCACCAAAGGCTAACCAAATATTGCAGAGTTTGTGCTACAATATACTCAAACAATTCCTTTATCCCACCGCATACCCATACTTTTCTTCTTCCTCACCTTTACTCAGGCTATCCTCTCTGCCTCGAGTGCCTTTCCTCCACATCTCCATATCTTTAAGTTCTACCATCCTTCAAGCCCCTGCTCAATTGCCTCCTCCTCCAGGAAGCCTCCACCCCATCTAAAGGCACCCTACCATCATCTGCCCCCTGCACACCCACAGTACTTCATGGGTGCCTCTTGTGGTTCTTACCACTTCCTGCTTTTTCTTTCAGTAATGCATGCACACATCTTTTCTTCTGCACAAGACTGAGATCCTTAGCGGAACGTTCACATTGCTTAAACTATGATTTTCTTTTAAGTGTATTGGAAACCTCTTCTGCAGTCCATTTTTCTTGGTGAGCTTCACCCTTCAAATTTAAACCTGTGAAATTACATCACCTACCTGGAGTTTTACACTTTCTGCTAGTGGCTTAAAAGTAACCATCACCTTAACACAATAACTGATTAAAATTGTGCCTTCACTTCGTTTTGGTCATGCACACGTGCATGCATAATTTATAGTCATAGTCACAAAAAATATTACATTCGGATGTTTTTCTCATGCTTGTATTATTAAGTACTTATATTATTTTCGTGTACATTGCTTTTTTTTCTTTTTAAATTTCTTGGGATCCATTTCCACCAGTGAAAGTACTAGGTTAAAAACAGGTGTTGGAGGTGGGGACATGTGCACTATGTGACCAAACATGTTTATATATATATTTTAATTTTTAAAAAGATACTTAGATTACATAAATGTTACATAAAAAATATAGGGGATTACCATATGCCCCACTCCCTACCCCTTCCACATTTTCCCACATTAACAACATCCTTCATTAGTGTGGTACATTTCTTAAAATTGATGAACATATTTTGGAGCATTGCCACTAAGCATGGATTTTAGTATACATTGTAGTTTACACTCTTTCCCACACACTTCTATAGGTTATGGTAAGATATATAATGACCTGTGTTTGTCATTGCAATGTCATTCAGTACAATTCTCAAGTCCCAAAAATGCCCCCAAATTACACCTATTTTTCCCTCTTCCTCCCCTCAGAACCTCCAGTGGCCACTGCCTCCACATCAATGATATAAGTTCTTCCATTGCTAAAATCACATGTGTTTTTATTTAAGAAGTTGTTAAAAATCCTCTCTTATCTGAAAGTATCTGCCACCCATGACCTGTCTGTCACAGTATCTTAAATTCCTACCATACTTAGAATTGGTTTAGAAGGCTGTGCCTCCTGGGTCACATTCAACCATTATCAGGAAATAGTATTAGAAATTAGGTTGTCAGTATGCCCCTTAGCAGGTCTCTGGAGAAATGGAACACTGTCTCATAGGTTTTGAAAGATATAAGGGATTCCGAACAGGTTCTTAACATTAGGTGTTATATGGGCAAGGAAGGATTAGATAAAGTATCAAAGTGCGAAGCTCTGAACAGCCAAAAGTCAAATAAAGGCATTGGACATTTGTAGTATAAAAGAATAGAAGGGGAAGATGGAAGCAGGTGAAGAGGATGTGGGGAAAGAACACGTTTTACCCATTTAACCATTTGGTCTGTAGGCACACCAGAAGCATCGAGACCACTTTATAGTAGGAAAAGGCTTGTGAGTTATTGGTAACCAATAGTTAGATTCAGATAGACTGTTAGAGGTCATGACTTGAGAAGACATCCAGGTCCAGGTCAGCTTCTCGACCTCAGAAAACCCTGAGGGGATCAGCAGGGGCAAAGGAAATCAGGACAGCATGGCTGACTCAGCACCTACAAGTAGCTTCACACCAATGGTCAGAAGGGATTATGACAACTGATGTGAAGTAGAGGCTAGCGGCACCTGCCCTGTGGAATGGGAAGACCCTTAGTAATGGTTGATACATGTGAGGATTTGGAGGGAAGCAGGTGCCTATATTTATAGTTAGCTGACGTCACTAACCTGGTTGGGGATTGTGGCTTCCAGACACATATTTTCCTGTTAGGGTGGAGACTATGTAATCTATTACAGAAGAGTAAATTGCATATGGAAAAGAATAGGCCTCCCTTGTTAAAAGAAAATATGGAACTTTGCACCTGTAAATGTCAGACAGGATTTTCAATTTTGCCCTCCAGGGTTTCTCATTTCCCTTGGGACCCAATACCTCTCATGTGGTTCCTAGTGCCACCACCCACTGTTCTCCCCTTTCTCAAGCCTGAGCATAAGTACAGATCACACTTCTTGAGTTCTCTGCATTCAGTAGCGATGGGCTCTCATTCATCAATATGCACATTAGTAAATACTGAGGGAGAACAAACTGGAAACCCAGCATAGAAAATAAAAATAACAAAAATATATAGACATATTGAGTAACAGGAAGGTCACTGTCTAATAGCAAACCTTTTATGATGCTGTGACCATTTGACACCCATGTTCTTGTGAACACCAATGAATGAACTTAACCTTTCCTTGGAGCAAAATTTGATTGGTATATTGACTCAAGGAGGCATCTGCTGTCCAGAAAATATAACTCCAGAGTTTGCTGCCTCATACCAGGGAATATGTACAGAGAATGGATTCCACAGATAAGCCTTCTTCTAACTAGCAGCTTTCCCCCTTAATTTAATTAATTTATTAAATTATATTGTGAGTATAAATATATAAAACTATTTTTTGCCATTTTAACCATCTTTAAGCATTCAATTAATTACATTTACAATGTTGTGCCTATCACAAACACCACCCATTACCAAAACTTTTTCATCACCCAAAACAGAAACTGTACCCATAAAGCAACAACTACCCATTTCCTCTCCCTGCAGTCCCTGATAACCTCTAATCTACTTTCTGTCTATGTTAATTTGCTTATTCTAAATATTTCATTTAAGTGGAGTTGTAAAATATTTGCCCTTTTGTATCTGTATTATTTCACTCAACATAATATTCTTAAGGTTTATCCATGTTGCATATATCAGAACTTCATTCCTTTTTATAACTAAACAGTGTTCTATTTTATATATATACTGCATTTTGTTGATCCACTCATCTGTCAATGGATACTTGGGTTGCTTCCTTCTTTTGGCTATTGTGAATGATATGCCTGTGAAAATCAGTGCACAATTATCTGTTTGAGTCCCTGCTTTCAATATTTTGGGTATATACCTAGAAGTGGAATTGCTGGATCATATGGTAATTCTAAGTTTAACTTTTTGAGGAAATGCCAAACTGTTTTACACAGGGGGTTATATCATTTTATATTCCCACCAGCAATGCATGAGAGTTCCAACTTCTCTACATTCTTACCAACACTTGTTATTTTCTTTTTTTTTTTTTTTAAGTTTAGCTTCAGAGATTTTAAAAGTAGTTTGGATGTGGTAGAAGGAAATGACACTTGGAGTCAGAAAATCCACTCGCTAGCTTTGGGCCTTCCAAAATTTATTTGGCCTCTCTAATCCCCAATTTCTTATCTGTAAAATGAAGATAATAATCTTATATAGTGGTTTAAAAGACTAAAGTGGATGATGTTTGTGAAAACACTGTATAATTGCAAAGCGTCATATGAGTATTAGTTTCTAGTTTCTAAGGGAGTCCCTTCATCATTGTTCAGAACATTCATGTCTATTGTTAAATAAATAAATACTGACTTATGACCACGCCTAAGCTCTTTGTAAAGAATTCTCTATAGGAGAAGCAGCTTTACATACAAATCACTTAACTGGTTTGTTTTCTCTGTACACAGCTTATTAATACATAAGGCACATCTCCAGTCTGCTGTCGCAACCTTTCTTTTGGTATCTCAATTTCAGCTCTTTTCATGGATTATTACTTTGTTGAAGTATCTCCCAGGGTTCCTCGAAGTGATTTTATTTTATGTTTTATTGATTGAATGACAATATGTCAACCACTTTTACATGATGCAGAAATAGACAGATATATAATTTTATTTATAGAAATAATTATTGTTTCCTAGTTAGTGAGTAGTAGTCCAATAATTGCCACAGGTGCCTTGCCATTGCAGCTCAGCTTGACACTTCAGTTGTAAGCTTACAAAAAGTCCATGTGGGTAAGTTGCAGGGTTTATGGTAAAAGCAAAAGTTTCTCCAAGAGCAAGCCCTTGTTTAATTGGTTTCTTAATTCCCAGCAGATATGACTTTGATCTGACATTTATCAACAGAGCAGTGTCCTAACGTGCCGTATATAATTTGAAGACAGGTGATATTATTGGAATGAACTTATTTGTTGTAGGTTTTAAATATATACGATTTTTCTGTTTTCCCCAATAGGTCTGTCCCCCTTGCCTTTAATATGCTTGCTTTGAACCCATGGAAATTCCTGCCTAGCTGACACATGAACCTTGCAAAATTGTTTCCAAGGTCCTTAATTTTCTCTTGATGTCCAAGCTGCCAGGACCAGTAGTAGCTGTGGTGGGCTGACAATGAAGCAAGATGAGCTTTGTTTTCTGGCCTCCCTTGACCAATTCCACTCATCATCCAAGGGGCTCAGAGAAAGCATTCCACAGAGCAGCTTCACTAAACTCACAAGACTGAAGGGGAACCAGGATACCAAGCTGCTGTTTATTTTAGGGTGGGTGGTGGGTGGTGAGACTTAGAGTTTGCAAAACTATGCTCCTTTCTCCTTTGATTCTTTTCATTTTTGAAAGTTACTAATCTTCTTTAGGAAATTATCAAAACTTCAGAATCTTCCAGGGCCTGGACTGCTTCTTTAAAGCATATTACAGAGAGCTTTCTTGGCCAACAAGATATTTAAAAAAAAATTCATTCATTCATTTATTCAACTAACGTTTATTGAGAATTTTCAGTGTGCCAGACACTGCCTGGACAAAAAGGAGTAGGCTTTATCCCTTGTCTGCTTCACAATCTAATGAGGAAGATAAGCATTCTGGTTCAGTTTATAATGACTAGACACTTATCACTGAAGAGACACTGCTAGGTCTCTTCACATTGTACTGACAGAAGGGAATGATTGAAAGGTTGAAAGAGACCAGGGGAAGAAGGATGGAATATGGATCTAGCCACTCTCAAGGCTCCATTTTGAAACACTGGGATTACAGTTTTAAAGACTATTTCTAAAATCACACCATTTAGACACTGTACAAAATAGAATTTTGTTGTCACTGGAGGCAAGAGAATGTATAATAGAATGAAATGAACAAGGAAAGAAATTGTGAAAAGTTAGAATTCTGTTTTTGTAGGAAAGACTCTATTTTAGGAACAAAAGTGGTGAGAGGGGACATCCCTGTCTTGTTCATTATCTTATGGGGGAAAGAGTCAGTGTTGCACCATTAAATATGATATTAGCTGTGGGTTTTATAGATTCCCTTAATCAGGGTGAGGAAGTTCCCTTCTAGTCCTAATTTGTTGAGTATTTTTATCAAAAAGGGTTTTGGAATTTGTCAAATTGTTTTTCCATGTCTATTGAGATGATCACGTGATTTTTAATATTCTATTGATATAATGTATTACATTAATTGATTTTCATATGTTGAACCAACCTTGCATTTCTGGGATAAAACCCCCATAGTAATGGTACATAATTCTTTTTATATGTTGCTGTATGCAGTTTGCCAGTATATTGTTGAAGAATTTGATAACATATTCATAAGAGATATTGGCCTGTAGTTTACTTTTCTTGCAATGTCTTTGTCTGGTTTTGGTATCAGGGTAATATAGGTCTCATGGAATGACTTAGGAAGGTTTTTCTCCTCTTATTCCACCCCAGAACCACCACCACCACCGTTTTCCCTCTTTCTCCTATTCCCTCTTTTTTTTTCTTCATTTTCTTATTTTGGAAGAGTTTATAAAAGATTGGTATTAGTTCTTTAAATATTGGTGGAATTCATTAGTAAAGTCTTCTGGGTCAAGATTTTTCTTTGTGGGAAAGTTTTTGTGCTAATTCAGTATCTTGTCATAGGTCTATTCATATTTTCTATTTTTATATCAGTTTTGGTAGTTTGTATCTTTCTAGGAATTTCTCCATTTCATCTAGGTTATTTAAGTTATTGGCATACAATTGTTCATTGTATTCCTTTATAATTCTTTTTATTTCAGTAAGTTTTGTAGTAATATTCCTTCTTTTATCCCTGAAATGAGTAATTTGAGCTTTTTCTCTTTTCCTCTTGATCAGTAGAGCTAAAGGTCTGTCAATTTTTTTTTTTTTAATCTTTTCAGAGAACCAATTTTTGGTTTCCTTGATTTTCTCTTCAGTTTTCTATTCTGTCTTTCATATATTTCTACTATAATCTTTATTATATTCTTTCTCCTGATTGCTTTGTTTTTAGTCTGTTCTTTTCCTAGATTCTTAAGGTGGAAGGTGAGGTTATTAATTTGAGTTCTTTATTCTTTTGTTAAGGTAGACATTTGCAACTTTAAATTTCCCTCTAATTTTACATCCCATAAGTTTTGGTATGTTGTTTATTCATGTCCACTCATCTCAAATTATTTTCATATTTTACTTGTGATTTATTCTTTGTCTTATTGAGTATTTAGTAGTGCATTGATTAATTTCCACATATTTGCTATTTTTCTCAAATTATCTTCTCATTAATCTTTTATTTCATTCTATTTTGGTAATGAAACATCTTTTGTATGACTTCAATCCATTTAAATTTATTAAGACTTGTTTTATGGACTAAAATATGGTCTTCCCTGGGGAATGAATATTCCTTGTGCACTTAAGAAAAGTATGCATTGTGGTGTTGCTGGGTGGAGTGTTCCTGTAGATGAATTAGGTCTAATTTGTTTATACTTTTGATCACATCTTCTCTTTCCTTGTTTATCTTCTACCTAGTTGTTTTATCCATTATTGAAAGTGTGATGTTTAAGACTCCAACTAAAATTTTTGTCTGTTCCTCTACTCAATTCTGTCAGATTTTGCTTCAAGATTATTTTGGATTCCCTTGTTATATACATGTATGTTTACAATTGTTATCTCTTCCTAATGAATTCACCCTGTTATCATTATAACATGCCATTCTTTGTCTCTGTTAACAATTTCTGTTTTTAAGTATATATTGTCTGGTATTAGTAAATCACTCCAGCCCCTCTTTGGATAATGTTTTCATGGCATATCTTTTCCTATCCTTTTGGTTTCAACCTATTTGTGACTTTAAATCTGAAGTATCTCTTGGAGACAGTATATGATTAGATCATGAGTTTTATCCATTCTGCCAATCTTTGTCTTTTAAATGGAGTGTTTTATCCATTTAAATATAATGTATATGCTTATAAGGTACGATTTGCATCTGGCAAACTTCATGATTTGTTGGTTTTTGTCTTTATCTGTTTAGTAACTTTTCTGAACTAAGTCTAGATCCCTGGGAATATGTTGGAGCTTTTCATTTTTTCTTTTAATTTTTTGTTTTTATTTTTAAAGAAAATTTCACTTACATAAATGTTACATAAAAATTACTGGCGATTCCCATATGCCCCACCCACACCCCTTCCCACACTTTGCCACATTACCTGAACATCGTTCATTAGTGTGATACATTTGTTAAAATTGATGAACACATATTGAAGCATTGCTACTAACTGTGGACTATAGTTTACACTCTATCCCGCAAAATTTTGTAGGTTATGACAAAATATATAATGGCCTCTATCCATCATTGCAATGTCATGCCGAACAATGTCCTGAAAATGCCCCCTAATATATTACACCTATTATTCCCTCTCCCTCCCTTCAGATCATCTGGTGGCCATTGCCTTTATATCAATGATAAAAGTTCTTCCATTGCCAGAATGAGAATAACTCTATAAAATAATAATAATAAGTCTATTTTAGTCCATTGTTCATTCCTCAATCTTGAGGATTTGGGGATGGTGATGACCACTCGGTTTCTAAATGAGAGGAGGCTTATGTCCCACGGGGCAGATGGATGGGACTATCTTGCTTGCAGTTGCAGACACTCTCTCTGTTCCTTGGGATGGGAGCTGTCCATCATCATTGTTGGGGCTTTTCAAAGGTCCCTGTAGACATCTCATTTTTAAGCTTTTCCTTTAAGCTTTTTGATTGGCTTTTTGCCCCAACTGTTATCCATCAACTCAGGCAATCTAGATATCTGACTATTGAGTCTGGTTGTTTTCAACAAATGCCCCCAGAGGAAAACTGTTTGGACTGGACAAGCTTTGGGTTAGGTCAAAGAAAGACAGTCTTAATAGTGGAGTCATCCAGGTAACTGCCAGGCAGGTAAAATAAAAACAATTCTCTGAGAATAAAGCTTGAAGGAGCGCCATCCTATTTCTTTCCCTTTAGTGGCCACCACGCTACTGATTTTTACCAATATTGTCAGCTGTTGGTTTTCATTGCTGTCATGATGCTGGGAAGGGGGAGATTGTCTGGGAGAAAGTTTAAACTATAATGTAAACTATAATCCACACTTAGTGGCAATACTCCAATACGTGTTCATCAGTTGTAACAAATGTTCCACACTAATGAAGGATGCTGTCAATGTGGGAAAGTGTGGGAGCGGTAGGGAGTGGGGCATATGGGAATTCCCTACATTTTTTATGTATCATTTATGTAATCTAAGTATCTTTTAAAAAGAAAAAAAACCACCACAAAGCTTACTGTTCTTTTTGAGATTCATCTGCTTCTCTTGAATAAATGCTCCCTGAATTACTGAAAACCTTTGGTTGATTTCTGGAGTTGTGAAAATATTGATTCTGATCATTTTTGACAGTTTTATCATTACTTTTATGGAGAAGAGGAGTTTTGGCATCCCCCTACTCTACCATTTTCACTGATATCACTATTCTAGGGTTTTTTGATTGAGCACTGCCCAAACTTTCAGAAAATGAATATCTAAAGTTTCCAGGACAAATGGCAATTAGCTTGACCCTGAATGTTAAATGACTTTTCAGGTCTTTTCTTGCTATTCCTAAGGTCGCTTACCCTATTGTTGTTCTTTTGACAAGCAAAAAGAAAGATGTTCTATTCTTTGTAATTCTTTTTAAAATGTAAGCCAGATCATATTTCTTTCTACTCAAAATCCTCCAGTGGTTTCCCATCTCACTCAGAATAAAAGTCTTTGACCCATAAATTGGTGACCTGTAAATTTGCATATGATCTTTGTTCCTGCTACCTCTCATACCTCACCTTCTACAACTCTTCCCCTTGCTCACCCTGCTGTTACTACACTGGCCTTTGTGCCATTCTTTGAATGTGGTAGACATATTCACATCAGGGCCTTTGCATAAGCTTTCACTCTGCCTGGAATGCTCTTCCCTCAGATATCTGTGTAATGTACTCCCTCACTTCCTTCAAGTTTTTATCCAAATATAACCTTAGTAAAACCTTCTCTGACAACTCAGTTTAAAATTGCTTTACTCCAGCACTCCACATACAATTTACCATGCTTGTTGTTCGTAGTCTTCATTGCATTCTAACATACTATTTAATTTTTTAATTTATTAAGTTTATTATTTATTGCCTGCTTCCTTCCCTTCCACTGACCCCCTACATAAACATTAAAATGATTTTTCCTCAAATCAGGGATTTTTTATTTTTTGTTCACTGATATATCACAAGCACCTAGAATACTGCCTGGCATAGAGTTAGTATTTAATTCATATTTGTTGAATAAATGAATGAATTTCTTAATTCTGCCTGGATTTCTTTTAATAACATAGCATGAAAAGCAGAGTCTAACACAGATTCTGGCACTTAGGAGATATTTGCTAATTTTTCTTTGAAAGAAATATTATATCCCACTTCTGACCCCTTATTTATCCAGTAATGTCAGGTTAACGAAATGTTCCACCTAAGTGAACTTTCCGAGATAACCGATCTCCAGAATGTCTAAGCTTTAGTAATTTTATATATCTCTTAACAGAATAGATAAAATGTTTT
Organism: Tolypeutes matacus; assembly: GCA_026826555.1. Classification (NCBI taxonomy): domain Eukaryota; kingdom Metazoa; phylum Chordata; class Mammalia; order Cingulata; family Chlamyphoridae; genus Tolypeutes; species Tolypeutes matacus. The sequence continues at coordinate 175,685 of JAKSZT010054532.1, forward strand.
GCATGCTTTCCAGAGCAAGGCATAGTGACTGCAATTTATCATGTTTTGTTGATATTTGAGAAGTTATGAAAAAAAGAAATAAATGTCAGAGTACCTGGTTGTGGCAATGACTTTATCTTTTACTTAACTGAGTGAGCTTGAACAATTCTGTTAACCATTCTGAGGCTCAGTTTCATCATTTGTAAAATGTTAACAATAATAACTTCCCTGAATAGCTCATAGATTATTTTAAGATTAAAGAAAAATAATGTATGTGAACACTATCTGTAAGTTCTAAACTCTCTACAAATGCAAAGTGGAATTTTGATATAAATACTTACGATTTAGGAAGAGGCTGAAGAAATATGAACTCTTCCCCAGGGGTGGGTATTTAGGATACAGAAAGGAGCACACTCAATTTCAGAGTGGCTAAGCCTGAATAACATTGACATTGCCTATTGTTAGTTGAAGATGCAGTAAGTTTACCTTCCTGATGATTGAGAGTGGTTCTCTTTGAAACTGGAACTTCTGAAGTCTCTTTGCCCTGGGTTGTTAAGAATTATTGATATCTTATGTGTTTCAGAGTAAAGGATGACTCTTCTGTTTTCCAGGAAAACCTATGGTGCTCTTGGTGCTGTAAATGTGCTCCAAAATACATAGGCCTTCTTATAACTAGGAGATCTTGAGACAGTGGGAGGAAAAAAAAAAAAAAAACATGAAATCAGACCTGTTTGTCAACTGATGTTTCTCAAAATTTCCAGGGTGGATTTTTCCATCAAAGAAAGCCTAGGAACATGCACCTCTGAATTCTCCTGACTTTCCAAATCAAAAATGGAAAATAGTAGTTTATTGTCTCTATTAAGATCCTACATCATCAAGGAATTTTAATCTGCTAGCCATGGGAGGCTTCTCATTCTGTCAGTGACAATTCTATTGTTCATATAATTCGGTTGAATCTAACATTTTTAGTGAGAATTATTATGGGGTAATTCAGGTATGTGGCAGAAAAATTATTATAGCAACTGAATTGTATCTGAACCTCTCTCTCCATGGATGCAGTCCCCTGCCTCCTTAGGCTCTGATTGTTGGAAGATAGATTCTAGGGTGCTATAACTAATCTCTCAGCATACAAACAGTTCCTTCTGCTACCCCACTACCCTCCATATGACATTTGTCTGGCCAAGCCTATTGGTCAGTTCCAGTAACTTGTCTATCAGATAGTAATCACAGAAGTGCAGTCCAAAGCACTATCAGGAACAATCAAACCTGTTTGGCTGTAATAAGGTAGTCATAGAAAAAAAAAACCTTTGTTTTCAGTAGAATAGAGAAAAAAAATGAGTCAATTTGTTTCATCATTTTGAAGTCCTTGATCAAGAAATCACCAATTTCACAGCCTGTTTCTTCTGTTAATCTTGGCTCTTTCAAACTTCCATGCCTTTTTAAACACATAATTCCCTCGCATCAAATGTGAATTCTTTGCTTTGTTCACTTAGCAAAATTCTGAGTTTCCACTCAGATTATTCCTTCTGTGAAATGAAACTTTTCCTAACTCTTCTTCTTTCATCTCAGATGTTTAACATTTGCTACATGTTAGCATTTCTCCCACTGTATAGATTATTACTATCCTATTATTTTGTCTTCTGAGGACATTATATAACAACTGTTGCCATCTTTTGCCCAATTCTTTGAACTTCTCCTAAGTACTATTTTTTAAAAACTCACTCATTCACTCCTCCCTATTTCTCTTTTTTCTCCAATATTTAGTGAATGCATACATATGCCAGATATTGTGTTAGTTGCTTTGCATCCATTATCTCATTGAATGTCAAAGAAATCTATGCATTTTGCAGCAGGCTAAACTGAGGCCCAGAGAAGTCAGATAACTTGCTCCATGATGCAGCTAGTAAAATGTAGAGCAGGGAATTGAATACAAATCTGTTCAACTGCAATGCCTTAGTGTCTTCTACTATAGTATACTGGCTGCTCTTTTTCTGTATATTCCACTGAATCCTCCATGAGTGCCCTATCTCAATTTTTTGGACATCTTTTTGGGCAATTTCCTAGAGTCAAACAAGAATTTTGGCTTCTTACTGATCTCAGTCTGTCACTGTGTGATTCCATGAGGGGAAGTCACTCAAAACAGTCCTTAGAAGAAATTTGGAGAAAGTGTCTATGAAAAAATTGGATGCAGAATCTCATCCTGCTTCCCCACTCACTAATCAGGAGTGCTTTCACCCTCAGTGAGAATGGCAGCAACAGAATAAGCAATGCTGTGCTCAGTGAAGTAGCACTTAGGGGATCAGTAATAGCGTCTCCATCTTTGCTTGAAGCTGACACACAGATCAGCAGGTCCTTAGTGAGGTCCAGCCTTGGTGTTTCCTTTCTATATATTTTCCTTTCCCTCTCCTCCCCTCCCCTCCCCTCCCTTCCCCTTCTCTTCCTTCTTCTGCTTCCCCTACCACTTCCTCTTCCTTTTCCCCTTTTACCTCCCTTCCTTTCTGCTTCTCTCTTTCATTTTGTCAAGAAGTAAGTATTTTGGTAAGGTTTTTTTTTTTTTTAATTTTCAGGAAATCAAATCAAAACAGTTCCCAGAAAAAGAGCACAATGGAATACATGTCTGAGTTGCAGATTGAATTTCAGTTTTCAAATTTGATCTCCAGTAACTTTATATTTTATTATTATATAGGAAGAAAAATCTGAATAATTTGATTAAAGCTCTTTATTGTGAAGTAGTTGGTTAAAAATACCATTTAATACAATCTTTGAGTGCTCCACAGTAAAGGTTTTAGCAATAACTTCAGCATTGATCAGCTCTTCCTGAGTTCCACATGATTCCAGGAGAATGCATACCCTTCTAATAGCTCTTGCTTACCAAGTACCTAAAATTTGCCAGATGTTTCACATATGTTATCTTTAATTCTCACAGCTCTGCAGAGGTAGATGTTGTGATATTAATTTTACAACAGATTTAGAGACTGTGTTTGACCAAGGTTTTGCTATTTGCCACAAATAGTAAATGTGACATTGCTAGGACTCATAACCCAGTCTTTGACTTCTAAGTCCATGCTCCTCCCACCACACTATAATGATTTGCCAGTTTACAAATAGCTAAGGACAGCTAATAGAAGCTTCATGGCCTAGACCTGATAGCTTCTTAATCTCTGGGGTGAATATGAAGTCATGTACAGGTTATTGAATTCACCTCATCACACCCCACCATCATTTTATGTATGAAGAAACAGGCTCAAATTAAAGCAGCAACTTCCCCAAATCCTCACAGTGAGGCAGTAGAGTCAAACCTTGACTTAGGTTTTCTTGCCCCATTCCAGAAGTCTCCTATATTCTTTCATATTGTTGCAGTTGTGTGTGTATTTATCTTATCTCCCACTAGATTACAAGCTCTTAAAAGGCAGGCGGTATAGTTTATCTTTCTGCCCTACAGACTTCAGCACATGCTGGACCATTGGATTTTTGTAAGTATACAAGAAATGACTAATGGAATCTTTTGTCAGTAACAGAGACACTCTCTCTAACTCTCTTAGATGAGCAGCTTCTGTTCCCTAATTACAAAGTTGGTGAACAAGCAACATACCTGTTGTGAATGAAGAGTCTATAAATTGAAAACTAGAACGTACTGAGAACATTCCTTCTTGATTTCCTGTGTTAAAGGTACTAAAGCCCAGAGAGAGGAAAGGATTTGTCTCAGATTCACAGGAAAGTTTATAATAGAGCTGGGATTATTTTAAATATATTTAAATTTTAAATTAAAAAATTACAAAAGGTTATAGAGTGAAAAAGAGCACCTCCCTTCGATCAGGTATACAATTCTCTTTCTTAGAAGCAACCACTATTTATTAGTTTTTGTGTATCCTTGTAGACATAGTACCTGTATATACAAACATAAACAAAAATATATTATCTGTCCCCACACAAGTATTCTGCATTTTTTAGCATTTTGGTTATTTTTTTTCACTTTACAAAATACTTTAGAGATTGTTCCATTTCAGTATATATAGACTTGCCTTATTTTAAATGGATGGCTGCCTTGTATGGATGTCCCATAATTTATTTAACTAGCCCATTATTTATGGGCATTTAGGTTGTTTCCAGTCTTCTGCTAAGCTTTTGCCAAATTTATTTGCATAAAAGTTGTAAGATTAAATTTAAGATTATCATCATGCAAAATTCAGATTTGGAAAAATTTATAAATGGAATAATTACTGTTCACTTTTTTAAAGGATTATTTTATAAAAAGGATTATTGCAGAAGTGTTCAACACAAGTTTCTTTAAATAATCAACCCTTACTCTGCATTTAAATGAGAATTCAGTTTAAAGAAATATGATTAATACACAACTGTTCAGGAACACATCTATTGGGTAAAACATGTGAAGATGGCAATATGTTTCTACAGTGCAATTGAGTCTGTACAGGCTGTAGTTCCAATCATATTACTGAATCCCAGAGGTGCCCTAAGATGAAAATGTAGAGAGAAAAGAACAAGGGGACCAGACCCAACTAGAAGGGAATATTTGTAGCGTTTGCCAATTTTTGTGATATAGATATTTCTTTTGGGGCAATTTCAAGCTACCAATATGACAGAACTGAATGTAAAGTTGAGAAGAGATGCTCAGTCAGCTCCAGTACAATAATGGAAGGGACAACGGCTTGAGAACATAAAACTTGGGTCTGGCCAAATGTCAGATGACCTTGGAAGTGAGTCAGGCTTCCTCAGAGTGTTTTTCTTGGTAAGGTTTGAACCTGTACTTCTCCCAGATGGTTTATCCAAATCACATTTGAGGAACATCATCTGTTCTCCCACACTCCTCACCTGAGTGACCAGAATTTCACTGGTCTCCAGAGAAGAAAAAAGCAAGGGCTTTTTGAACTGTCATGTCATATTCTAATATAAAATATTCATCCCATTATTAACCTGGTGTTAGTTGCAAAATTCCATAAGCAGTTAACTCGGGGCCCAACCCCAGCAGTTTTTCCCCTGGCTACATGTTAGAACCAATGGGGAGCTTTACAAAAATCACAGTACCTACCCCTAACCCCAGATCAGCTGTATTAGAATCACTGGGGGTGAGACCAGTCGTCAATATTTTGTAAAAGCTCCCCAGGTGATTCTGATTTGCAGCCGAGTTTGGGAATTTCTGTAAAGCCTGGTCCTGCCATTTAATCTGATTTTCTACCATCACATGACAGCCAAAGTGGCCACCTTGCTGCTCCAAGAACACAGAAGAGTCTTTGCATTTGCTCTTCCTTCTGGTTGGAATATTCCTCATCTAGCTCTTTGCCTATCTGTTTCCTTCTGTTATTCAGGTCTTAGCTGAAATGTCACATCCTCAGAGAATTTCGTTCCAAATACTCTACATAAATTAGCCCACCCACTGTCCTTCTAGATTCCTGAATTTTTTCCTTCATTGCATGTATCACCATCTAAAATTACCTAATTTATTACTTATCTCTCAGTTATTACTTGTCTATTTCTACCAAAAGATTACCTACTTAAGGTCAGGGCCCTTGGCTGTATTATTCACTATTGTTTTCTAAGTTGCTTAAAATAGTGCCTGGAACATAGTAGGTATACACTCAAATATTATTCTTTAACCATCAGGGAATAGTTTATTAAACATCATCTATGATAGAGCTCGATGATGGATTCAAATACTTCATTGTTCAGGTTTAAATTCCATAGCATGACATGAAAGGCTGTTCATGACCTAACTATCATCTAACTTGTCAGCCTCTTCCACTTCCTTTCCCTTTTCTTGAAACAGGAGGTCTATGTGAAGTACAGTAGCTAAGGAAGGTGTTCAGAGCTAGATACTGCAGGATGATAGGTTTGGCTTTAGCAGAGAAAGTATATGCATTTGTGTGTTGGGGGCAGAAGGTAGAGGACAAAATGTTTGTGACCAGTGTGGGGACCAATGAAGTTAGCAGCTTGAACAGAAAAGGGTCGCTGATCGAGGGGAAGAGAAAAAGACAAAATAAGTTTAGTAACATTACATATAACCCTTCTGTGTATCTAACATTTTCCCTTTTACAGGGCACTTTCACATGCATTTTACATCATTTGTTTTATAAAGATCTATAAAGTAGACAATACTGTTCATTTATGCCCATTTTTAGATGAGGAAGCAGAGCCCAGACTTTCCCAAGCCCAACTGAATTCAAAACAGTGGAGCTGGGATTTTACTCCTGCTCTTCTGACTCTTAGTGAAGTGCTCTTTACATTTCTGTCATATTTCATTTCTGCAGTTTGGGAGGGCACTGAAAGCCAAGAAGAGGAGTCATGGTTTGAGTCCTGTCCCCTCTCACTAGAGAACAAAAGAGGTCAAAAGAAACAAGAATGGTCATGGTTTCAGGACCACTCCCAAGAAACCTCTCTTAGGTTATAAGCTGAAGATCCTGGCTGAGGACCTAATCATGGCACTGGTTAGTTAACTGCCACCTATGTTTTCAGGCAGGAGAGGGGGCCAGATCCTTGGAGTCACAGGGTCCCAACCATCATACAAACCCTTCTCTCAGGGTCCTTGCCTTTTGGACAGATGCTGTGCTTAAAGCTTCCTCTACAAACCCAAGAGAAAAGAATATTTGGAACTTAATATTGCTTGGGATAGCTTTTCAAAGAAGAGAACCTTTGGTGATAAGGCCAGAGATTTTAGGCTGCCTCGGTCCCAGAGAATGTTATGTTCATAGGATACATGACCCTAGACAGTCTTGGACTGATTCTTTTCTATACGGTCACTTAGGGGAGAGGTACTTAGCTACTCGTTCTGGTAGGGTGCTGGGTTTTTTTGTTGTTTTTTTGTTTTGTTTTGTTTTTCGGGAGAATCCCTTAGAGTCAAGAGATACTCTACATAAATTAGCCCACAATAAACAAGGGATGAAGAATTGGCTTCGTGTTTGGGTCAGGGTGAAAAACGTGTCCCAGTCCTACTTCAGTCACACCCAGGTGGACTCTGAGACTCCCAGAAGAAATTCTAATGTGAAAATAAAACTTCTGAACCCACCTTCCTTAGGTCACCACTGTGTACCCCATTCCCTTCTTGTTACAGATAAGGTGAACTGCAGTCCAAAGAGAAGTTAGAGATACTCACAAGGTCACACAATGATTCAGTGAGGCAGTTGGGCTGGTTCCTCGGTATTTTGACTTACTTCTCTGTGCTCTTTTAACTATTCTGCACTGCTTCTGTCTTTGAAGTATAGAACAGGGCCTATTTAAGAGAAGATATCACACTGACAAGGGCAAGCATTAACATCACAGGTCATACTGACCTGATTTTTAATCATGCATTTGCCATTTACTAGATGGCAACTGTAGGTGAGTCACTTAACCTCTCTGAGCCTTATTTTCCTCATCTGTAAAATAGGAATAGCTAGCTACCAGGGTTTTGGCAAGAATGAAATAAGATAACATGTATGAAAACACGCTGCAGAGTACCCAATCAAAACACATTGGTTTCCCTCTTTCCATTGTTCTCCCCAGGCAAATCAAGTGATATTCTTACTTGTCGTTTTGAAGAAGCAGTGTATAAATTTAGAACATACAGGGAAATAAGTCAGGAAAAGGGCAAATAAAATATTTGCCAAGTTGTAGTGGTTAAGTACTCTGTGTCTCAGATTTTCCCATATATAAATTAAGGTTAATGGTTTGTACCTTCCCTGTTTTGAAGAAAGGCTCAGAGAGATTATAGCTATGAAAATGCTTTCAAAATAATTTTTAAAATATGCAGAGAATATAGTAGGCAGGAGACCTTGGTTTTAATCTTATCATTGTCACTGACTAATCTTGGTCAGGTCCATTAATGCTCTCTGGATCTCAGTTTCCCCATTTGTAAAATGAGAATATTGGACTAGATGATGTCTGCAGAGATCCTTGCCTGTTCTGATATTAAATGAGTTTATTATTTACATGATAATAGATAATATCTGTATAATGATTTATACATTACAGAGTATTTTCACATCTACCATCTCATTTTGAAAGAGCAGTAGACTGCTAGACTGAGAATGAGGAGACCTGGATTCTTGTCCCTATTTTGACACTGATTCATGGCTTAAAATGCAAGTCTCTTTTGTTCTCTGAGTTTCAGTTTCTCAATCTGTAAAACAGGGTATATAGAGGTTGAACTAAATTAGTATGTCTCTAGACTATTCCACAGAGCCCTAGAGGGTCCTCCATAGTTTTTTTAAAGGATGCAATAGAGCTAAGGCTGAAGAAAAAGGGAGAAAATGAAGAGTTCTAAGAGTCCAGTCCCATGCCTTTTTCAGGCAGAATAGGATTAATTTTATCTGTTTTATATATGACTTTCATGTAATGTTTTATTTGTAAAAAGGGCTTATTTCAAAAAGAATATAAAACCTGATTAGATGAGCTCTAAGCCTTTATGTATTAAAAGTGGCATTCAACTACTTGTTTGGTAACTACATTTTTGTTATTGTTTTAACAAAAAATATATTGTAAGCATCCTTCCAAAATTAAAAAAAAAAAAGTAGACGTTGACATCATCATTAATAGGTGCATAGTATTCCCTGAATGGATATGGAATAATTTATGTAATCATTCCCCTAATGTTGGACATTTAAGTTTTTTCAACTTTCCTTGTTTAATTAATGCTACAAACGACTTTTTATTACCTTATTTTCTTATAAAATATTCCTAGAAGTGGAATTACTGATTAAAAGTTATGCATATTTTTAAGTCTTTTGAAATATATTGAAAAATTGGTCTCTAAAATATATAATTTATAGTCCCACCAGCAATCCTCTCTTCCAACATTGAATATTTAATCTTTGATAATCTGATTTGTGAAAATGATGTCCTATTTAATTTGTATTTCTGATTTCTAGTGACATTGAACAGTTCTCATTTTTATTGGTCATTTGCATTTCTTCTTTTTTTAATTGCCTATTCATATTTGTTGCCCAATTTTCTATTGTGCATTTCATCTTTATCAAAGATATTGATGCTATTTTTTCATGCTTGATTTCAAAACATTTTCTTTAGTAGTATGTGGTTTGTCTTTGAATTTTGCTAATAATGTTTATTTCTCAAACAGAAAGTTTAAATATTTTTAGTCAAATCTATCAAACTGTACATTTATGTTTTTTTATTGTCATGCTTTAAAAAGCCTTTTGCTATCTTAAAACTTTTTAAAAGTTTCATTTATATTTTCTTCCAGTACTTCAATGATAACCTTTGGTTTTTGTTTTATCCACTGGTATCTTCGATCCATTTGGAATTTATATTGGTTTCAATCAGTAATTTAACTTTATTCTCTTTTCCAAATGATTAACCAGTTTTTCTGACAGTATTGAGTATGTAATTCATCCTTTCTCCACTGATTTCTAATGACATATTCCATATAATGGGGTCTGTATTTGGCTTTTCTGTTCTCTTCCACAGAGCAGTCCTTACTGGAGCCAATACCAAACAGTTGGAATTATTGTGTTTTTCTAATACTTTAAATACCTGGTAGGGAAAGTTGCTGTTCATTATCTTTCTTTTTCAAAAATATCTTGTCATCCTCACATGTTTTATTTCTTCACATAGACTCTGGGGTTATTGTGTCAAAATTTTGTTTGGGTTGCTTTAAATTTATAGATTTCATTGGAGGAGAAGTGATATTTTTGCCATATGTGTCTTCCCATCCAGGAACATGCTCTGTCTTTCCACTTAATTTAGGTGTTCTCTTACATAATTTGAAGACGTTTATTTAATTTTGTTCACATAAGTCCTGCACTGATATGCTATTTAAATGTGAGCAGTCTTACATTCTTCAGTCTTCTCTACAGGTTAATAATGAAGATGATGACAGGACCCTTATCTCATTTGCATGATGTGATGCAACCAATAGTGGGTAAATTCCCTGCTTTCCATTTCTGCCTCAAACAAGATTTTTCGGAGTGAACAAATTGAAAGAAGCATAATCTAGACAATCACCTCAACTCAGACTGCATGGCAGCACTGATGGGGCTGATAGAATAACAGAAATGGGGAGTCTATAGAGAAAATATCTAGGGGTTTTCTCATGGCCTCTGTTCCTGCTGGTGTTTTGAATTATACTTAAGATTTATGATAGAAGAATAAGACCATGAAGAAAGATGACACAGTCAGCCAGTCAAGTATTTCAGAGCCAGCTAGCATACAGAGGACCTCATGCCAACCCATGATGTGAGCATTCACGATAGTCAAAGGTTTCGAACTGATCTATTAAGAAAAGTTAGCAAGCATTTACATATATATGCTTTTTGCAGCTCTACAGCATGGCCTTATCTCCTTATCTCCGAGAGAGGATTTTTACATTTTGTCGGAGATTTCACAATGACTTTTTCTTGTGAGAGCTTGATTATAGGTTGTTGATATAATTTTGCTGTTGGAGATGAACATTGTCAAAGAGTTGGGTGTAAGATTTGTAGGCTCAGAGGAGGGAGAGCTAGATAGAAGTTTCATTTTCTGTGTTGATTGTTGAGTCACTTATGCAACAGCATGAACATAGAGGACCTTCTAGAACTACTTTGGAGCAGGCCCAGATCCCACTTACATACATCTTATGTAGTTTGAGTGCCTACAAGGCACCCACAGGACCATATACTACTAGACAAAGAACAAAGGTATAATCACCCCCAGAATACAACCACCCATACCATGTCTCCATGGATGCAGTTGTCAAATTTTGTGTTGGCTCTACAACCAACTTGTTGTTATTTGGAGCATGTCACTTCGATACTTTGTGACCATTTTCATAACTGAGGAGTTAAACATCACATTGGGGCATTCTATTAAGTTTTTAAGGTCTTTCTCAGCCCAGAGATACTGTTTTGAATTAGGTCCAATGGGTCTAAACTACAAGGAGACAGATAATGAGTTTAATGGGAGAAAGAGCCTTATAACAGAGTCCAGAGGTGGAATGGGCTACAATTTTTTTAAAAAATGGTGGAGCAACCACTTTGCAGGGATGCTACAGAGGGGATTCAAGCCTTGTATGAGGGAATAGGTGTGGTGCAACCAATTAGTGTTTAAAATCTTTCCAATATGTAAGATTCATAGCCTTATTGACTGATTTGGAGTAACCAGGTATGTGATGCTAGGCAGGTCAATTTTATCTTAATCAGCTCATTTTCTTCACATATAAAATGTGATATATAACTATCTCTGCTATACTTTGCATAAGATTGTTATTAAGCCATGTAAGCTAATCAATGGAGGGATTAATGTTATTATTAAGAAGCCTGATAACTTTAACCATGTATTTGGAGAAATAGAATGAATAGGAAAGAATTAATAGCAACTCAGAGATTGTACATTGGCTCTGCCATCATTTGGGGAAGGTAATGACTCAGGTGGGAGAAGTGATCTAGTACAACTTTGGAAGGTTGTCTATTCCACCTCCTCCCTCTCACCCTAATCCAACTGTACGGGTGAGTCACAGTCCTATTTTTAGGAATTAACCAAAAAACGTTTTCCTTCCACATCCATTTCTGGGAAACCTCAAAATCCTCTTCACTATTATGTCATTAAGTCTTCAAATCTATTATTCTGTTTCAAAAGAAAACACACTATAATGTGTCTTTGTATGTTTTAGTGTGTCATAAGTTTCATGTGATCACATATTCGTGTATGCATACAAAGATAATTCAGAAACCCAGTGTGTGTATATAGATGTATATATATTATATATTTACATGCTTAAGCATGCATGAATGTTTATGCATATGTTGCAAATGGTCTACAATATTGGTGTCTCTCTAACACTGTATAAAAGTATATCTTGATTATTTGGAGAGTTTTAGAAGACAGAGACCAAATGAATCCAGATATAAGAGACAATGTTACAGTAAGTTACTGTCCTAAAAGGATATACTAGAGGGAAAAGAGACTATTATTTTTATTAATTTCTTGCTTACCAGTAATACTTAAGCCCCTTGTATAGACTTTGCATGTCTATTACAGATGAAATCTAGATGTCCTTCAAGAATCCTAGAGCTGGAAAACATTTTGATGATTTTCCAGTCAAAGCTATCTCACGTTATTAATGGGACTTGTCTAGGGTCACATAGTGAGTTAATGATAAGGTGTCCAGTGCTCTCCCTATTATCTGGGACTTGAATATTTTGTTCAGCAGAGATTTTCCTCTGAAACTTCCAACAGCTAGCCCAGAGCCCGCAACATAATAGTTGCTCACTAACTGTTAAATTAATATGCAATTGCCTTGATTATACTGGATTTGGAATTTACGCCTGGATAAATCCTTTCCTATGTCTTAGGTCACCTTGTTTTAGGCCAGAGGCACCCTGGAAAAAAAGTTTGAACTCTGGCTAGGGAAATGATCTGAGTTACAAATTGAAAAAAAAACAACCACCAATTTCACACTTTTTCCACCATAACCTCCCTAACTCACAAAGTGATCTTCTTTCAGAAGTGGAGTGTAGAAATCCTCTGGGAGTCTTATTCCACTGGCTATGCATGCAATCATTCTTTGGCAAACTGGGGTTTAGGAGTTAGTATTTTCCTGTGGAATAAGATATCTCTCAAACAAGCCAAGTACTTCTAACCTGAGTTTATGGCAGTATTCAGTGTGACAAGTTAGTCTTAAGGATTGCAGCAGCACCAATACTGTGGGTGCCTCAGTTCCAGAACACCCACAATGCCCTTGGTACTAGAACTTAATCCACTGGAATAGGATACAGGACCTGCCTGCTGATACCCAAAAGTAAAATGGCATTTGAAGCATCAGTTTGCCATCCTTAGTTTACAGCAGAAAAAAAAAACCTGTTAGCAAATTATGTGTTGTATTTATACAAATAAAATTCTGTGGTAAGGTAGAAAGTGTACTGGCCTAGAGACCTTAGTTTTCTCATCTTTTATGTGAAGGTGATAATAGCACCTACCTCAAAGCACTGCTGAAGTGCGTCATTGAAATAGCATAACTAAAACCCCTAACACAGGCCAGCTTCATGGTAGATGCCCAATAAATGGTATTTTTTTCCTTAAGGGTCCTCCAATTCAATGTGTCTGTAGGCAAGTATTTCCCTTAGAACTCATTCTTGGAATGAAAAGGTTGTATGGGGGTGACATTTAAAGGTTCCTTCAGGCCCAACATTTTGGAATTCTTTGACAAAGGGAGGTGGGAAAGAAGGGAGAAAGAAAAATTTTAATGGAGAGAAGAAAAATAATCTTTTATTACAATAAAACTAATTCCATATTCTTGTGGGTATCCCATAGAAACAGTGCTTTGCTGACCTGGTTACTACTGAATCGCCTACATCAAATAACCTACTATAATAAATGTGTTCTTTGTGCCTGATTTGTACAGTTTAGGCTGAGATAAGGGAGAATAAAGCTGAGCTGTAGCTAAATTTTACAGTTTTTTCCGCTGCTATCAAATAGCAATCACCTTTTGATTTTTCTTCCTTTTTCCCACCACAAACATTCTTCCCCTTCCAAAAGAAACTTTCCTAAAATCCAAGTCTATCCAGTAAGCTAAAGCACAGCTTTAAATGTGAGAAAAATATACCAGGGGCTTGGAGAAAGGGTATGAATAAAGGGATACACAAGCTTAGGCTGGGGCATGGCCAAGAGCATGAGAAGTTCTGTGTTTCAGAGTAGTTGGGTTTCTATCGCTGTTTCCACTTGTGACTCCATATGCTTATGGATATCTCAGTTCCACTTGTGTATTCATTCATTTAGTCAATGTTTATTGAGAGCTTGCTGTGTTTCAGGGCTGTTCTAGGAGCAAGGGAGCAAAGTACTGAGCAACATATGTCTTTTTAAGTAGACCTCCATATCTTTCTCTGAGTAGCTGTGATCCTGAGGATCTCTGGGTCTGAGCATGTGTATGTGTGTACCTGCATGTATGTTTGTGTTTGTTTGTATCTGTGACAGCTCCAGTGTGTATAACAGTTATCCTTTTTCTTCTGATAGATTCAAAGCACTTCCTTTCACTTGCTATGATTCATTTAACAAACACTGGGATTTATCTTTGTGCCAGTGATTGTAACCCTGTAGGATTGGGTGTTATGATCACTGGCATTTTAAAAGCAATTAGAAATCCCATGGAGTTCTCTTTTAGAGAAATTTAACCTATACTACTGTTGTGAAAAATAAACATCTATTAGCTCAACTATGACCCCTATGTATGATTACAAGCATCAGTAGGAGGAAACGTTAACTGAGCCCAAGTCTCTGCCATGTGAAAGGAGTGATAATTTCAACAATTGATCATTTTCTTATGGGCATTCCTGGCTTTTTGTAAAGGCAGAGCACTTTACTTTAAAAATCAGTGAGTAGTCTTAATAATGGAAGTATCAGAAGTACCTTGATTGGTCATCCCTGCTAAAAACACCTATGCAAACCAAACCATATACCTTAGAATTAAAGCAACCCATTAAATGATTCATTTCTGCGTGGTCAAATTGTTTGGAACTATTCTCTGTCCAAGTCTCTCATCTGGCAGGATATATCTTCATGCCCTTTCTGTCTAGAAATACTCAAGGAAAGACACTCTGAAAACACATTAACGGTATGTTTACACTTTTCTCCCAGGGAAACAGAAGTACCTGTGTGCCAGCAGAAATGATTGCACCATTGACAAATTCCGAAGGAAAAATTGTCCATCTTGTCGCCTCCGGAAATGCTATGAAGCAGGCATGACTCTGGGAGGTATGATACTTTTCTTCCTCTTTCTCCTTTTCCCTCTCCCTCCCCCTTTCTCCCCCTTCCTCTGTTTCTCTTGCTTCCAAGGAACATCCTGTAGAAGCCAGCCATGCTCTAGATGCAGGTTGACCCTTTCATACCCAATGTGGCCATCAACTAGTTGGTGCTTTTCTTTATCCTTAACTATGTCACTCGCTACTCTGGAGCATGGCATGGGACCAGGAAATGTGGCACAGGGATCAGGACCCAAAAGACGATGAAAGAGTGTAGACTTGACTGGGAAGGATCTCCTACAAGACTTAATAATACTGGTCTGATGTTAAATGGTGGCTAGGATGAGAGAACTAAGGAATCCAGAACCATCTCAGGTGCAGGATAACCCAGGCACTGGATGGCCCTTAGCCCCATGAATAACCCTCAGTTAACTACTGCCTATATTGTAGGACTGGCCACCTGGAATGAGAAGCTGCTCCCCTTTGGTGCCTGAGACTAAGCTGCCAAACAGAACCGATTTCCTATCTCACATCTCCCAGGAATGAACAGGCCTTTTAATCATTTCTTTTTCTTTGCAAATCTATTGATCATTTCCAAAGATGTTTTTTTTTTTTTTCAGTCGCATGATAACTTGAAGGAGGATTTAGCTTTTTCAAGAGCAACTCCCATCATAAGGCGCTCTGTCCCATGAGCCTGTCTCCACAATGAAAATTGTCACCATTCCAGTAAGGCTTGACACTTATATTCTGTGCCTCCGAATTCCACATCACTTCATATTTACATCTGCCCAGTGCCAGGTTCCTCCCTGCTGCCTGCTGCTTCCATAAAGGATTTACATCTTTCATGAGAAAAGCAAGCTCATTAGTCTACTTTGATTTGGAAATGGATCTTGAAGAAAGGCAAGCCTATTTCTGGCTTGCTGAAACTCTAGCCTCATACCTGATTACTCATTATCAGCCTGGAATCCAAGTGCCTAGAATCCAGCCCCACCCTGCCAGTCCAGCTAATTTAGAGCAATTCTCCTTTTCTGGCTTTCTGCAAAGTGTTCAATACCTTTTTTGCCTATGTGCATATTTACAGAAGCTAACTTGGTTTCTAACCCTGGAGCCAGGACCAAGTGTGGGTCTTCATGTGGATAATTGTATCCTCTCTGCCTCACAAGCCAGTAGTATTCTCTAAACAGACCAAGTACTACAAATGAATGAACCCAGGCTCAATTTGAGACAGATTAAACAGAAGCATCTCAAGTGGCATCTAGTACTCCCAGACATCTCAGGCAGATGTTCTGTGACTGGCTTTCCAGGCAACAACCCACATCAAATAAGACCCAAACATCTGAGTCTCCCTTGTTTTAGTTTGCTTGGCTTACTCCAGATAAGTTCTACAATTGTGGTCTGCAGTGGGAAGGAAGAGGTGGAACTGGGGTGGGAGGAGGGAAGAGAGAAAACTGGAAAAAGTGACAAAGGAATTGACAAGAGGAAGTTTTCTCCATATGGTTGTTGTGACCTCCACTGTGAGAGGTTCTGATACACTAAACTCTTGATTATTTATACCTTTTAAAATTATAGGAGATGAGGGTTCCCAGGTAAAGAAACTCTTGGCTTGCTATCTGTTAATATGAATTACTTTGGTGCAGGCAAAGGTTAATGGTTTCAAAAGTCCTCATAATATCTAGGTTCATATATTAAAATTAGTTCCCTATCTCAGCCATTATCTTCCATATATATCAGTCTGTGACATGATTACAGCAAAACCCATTTGAAAAGGAACCCCTGTGTAACAGATTATTTCAATACTAAATATAATAAACATAAGTTTCTAAATTAATTTATTGCACAGTATGGTGCAGTAAGTTTTCAAATTGGTTTATGGGATAGAGTGCTCCAATTTGAATGGGCTTGGTGAATACAATGAAGAGAAGTTGAAAAGTGCTGTGGTTGGCTTTTGTTTCAGTTCCATCCCTCTGACATTTATTGAGTACATGCTATATACAAGGTTCCATGCTAGGCATTAGAGCTCCAGGTTGGCAGACTTCAAGAAATGCCCACAAGATAGAGGGATTCTTAGTCTCCTGTAAATGGCCTTGCATTTGCAGTCAGGCAGACCTAGATTAAAGGCCTAGCTCTATCATTTATTGTGTGCCTTCTCTCACACTCAGTTTATTCAACCATAATTTAGAGATACATCTTTCACAGAGTTATAATGAGGATCAGATGGTATAATGAATGTGAACATCTTTGGTAAATGACAAAATGCTAGAGAAATGTGAAGGCTTATTATAAAAATGAGATCAGTAATAATTTAGCGAATATGGTTGTTCAGGGCACTTCCCAGTTGGCTTTTACCCTGAGTTACTTGGCATGCCCTATAATATGTAACAGCACCAATAGGAAGAGCATCACGAGAAATCCCTCTTGACAACCTTAAACCAAAAAGCACCACCAAAATCATGTTTAGAAGCTGATTCTAGCAATTAAAAGAACCATATGCTATGTTCAACTACCATATCAGTAAAAACCTAAGTGTTTACCCTGTTAGAAGACTACATGAAAAACAAATATTTCTATTTTGCTAAACTTATCTGTACATTCCCTGCCTCTTCACTGCAACCCCTGCACAAGTTTATTGTTAATTCAGTGTACACTACACCTTTACACAAAGAAATAGAAAAAAGAGTATCAATACAGAGTTGTCCTTCTGAATACTTTAGGATATTTATGAATACTTTCATAAGATTTGGATTCAGCATGGATATTTTGATCACCTTGAAGGAGAATTCACTTAATTTTGATTTCTTCTTCCTATCATTCAAATCAAATTATATAATGTATTCCAGAATGGCAACAAGGAATGTGGCCCTAAGCAAGTCCCTGATCCTCTCTGAGCTTCAGTTTTCGCACAATATAGTTGGAATAGTGGGCTTCATTAAGGGCCTGAGTCTGACATTTTTTGATTATATGTCAAAAGCCACGCAAAAAGGATTGTTCGTTTTTTAGCCCTTTTTTTGGATATTCTACCCACTGCTCCCAGAAATATAATCAAGACTTGAGTGCTCTGACTTGCATGATAATTTTAGCCACTTCAATTCACAACAAAATAAGATATATTATGTGTCTAAAAGTAGACTGAATGAATAGATTATTGAAATAGTGGAGAACAGAAGGGCTGTCTCTGTATCTTAAGAGAAGCTGGTACTACGCAGCTGATAGCTGCTTGATCTTGAGGCTTCAAGATCTCTAATATGGCTTCCTTTATAGTGTTTCATTCACTGTTTGGTGATGCGATCTCCTCAGCTCAGTGATACATAATGCATATAGCATTTTCCTTCCTGCTTCTAAGCCTGCCTACCTACCTGTTCCTTGCATCTTTTCTTCGTAGCTCTCAGTGTTTCAGAAAGGAGCATGGGGGAGGTTGGATTATCAGGGAGGTTCCCTTAAAGACTACCTCCAGGATCTCAGCTACCCATGCACAAGAATAGGCCTTTATTTGTACAGCGTTCATATCTAACTGCTTTTGAAAACAATATGTTGCTAATTGCTTCAAGATTTTAAATCCCTTGCCTACTTTTCATTTGAGAAAACACAAATATAACGGTCCAGATAAGGACCTTTCCTCCAGTGAGTTAGCTGCAACTTTTTCACAGCCCATAATTAGAATAAAGGCACAACCATCTCTCACTTTTCTCTGCACTTCCCAGGGAAAAATCCCATTTTCCAAAATGTAACTAGAATGAAAAAATTACCCTCTCTTCTCTCTTCTGCCCTGGTCCTTCTCTTTTCCCTGCTTCACCTCTTCTCCCCCAACACTACGTTTTTTGCGTTTTCCAATCCTTGAGTTCTCAACTTTTAGTAAGTAGCATTGACCCTTGCTTACTCCCTCTTCTCCTGGTCCATGGACGATTGTAAGCCTTTCAGGATTTTCAGCAGCAGCCAAATTCCATAAGAGGAGAAGGAACATGGAACCTCAGAGCATGTGAGATTCTGAGGTGCACAGCATTTCCTTCAAAGGTCACCCTAGCATATTTGAGAAGTCTCTCTCTTACTAGTAGCCTAAACCCTACATCTGAGATTTGGAACTGCTAGCAGATCTACAGGTTTTAAAACCTGCATGATCCTTTAGTTGGGAAGATGGCTCAAGGAGCACCTGGCCACGGTCTAATGTCAAGATGGATGCTATGAACATTCTTGAGGTTTCCTGTGTTGGAAGCAGTCTTGATGTCAGTTGTTTCATCATTCTCCATGCTCAAGAGCATCCCAGCATTTGCTACCTAGGAATCACATGTCCTGGATGCAAGAGAGTAGTTCTAATTGTGACATATTATTGATGATATGGTAATTCAGGAGATGAGTTTCACAACATTTATCCACCCATCTATCTTTCCAGCCATACTTCCAGCCAGCCAACTATCTAGTCCTTCCCTTTTTCCACCCATTCACTCATCTAATTTTCCATTTAGCAAATATTTATTGAGTGTCAACTATGTACCAGACATTATGCTAGGCATTTTGTGGGACTGGAGAGGAATAAGGTAAGATCACTAATCTCAAGAAGTTTATGCAAGGGGAGATAGACAGTGATAATGAGTACACCTTAGCCTTAAAGGCTAAATAGGAAATCACCGGGCAGAAGTTGAATGAAATGGAAGAGAAAAGGCATTCAAGGCAATGGGCACAGTTTGAATAAAGGCACAAATGCATGAAAAAAGTCATTTAGAGTTTGAAGAAACGGAGAAGGCAAGCTGAAACCATATTGAAAATGGACTTGGTTATTATGCTAAGAAGTTTGGACTTAGGGCAGTTGAAGATTTGTGACTATGGGATAGACACAATCACATATCGTTCCATTTATGTATATCTGTATTTTTTTCGTATAAAATAAAACTAAGATTAATTTATTGCCAACAGATATGAATCACAAGAAATGTTAAAGAAAATTCTGAAAGCTGCATGTGATAAATACTTTATATTCTTTTTCTCTAACATATAAGAAAACAGATTAAATGTGCCTCATTCAGACATAAATTTTAAAGTCATATTCACTTATATATTAATCATCATCTTCATCATTATCGTGTGATACCATCTCACTATTGTCATGCACTGTTCTAAGTGCTTTACGTTCATTATTTTATTGAATCCTTCCAGTCTAGATCTGACATAGGTATTGTTATTCCCATTTTTATAGAGGAGGAAAATGAATTGACTAGTTAAATGACTTGTCCAAAGCCAGGCATCTAATAAGTGGTAGAGCCATGAATCTAAACTCTTACTCTTTTTTTTAATTTCTTTATTTTTTTATTTTGAAAGAATGTAACATAACATAATGTTACATTAAAAATTTAAGGGATTCCTATATACCCCATCTCCTTCCCCTCTCATACTTTCACCGTTTGCAACATCTTTCATTAGTGAAGTACATTGGTTACCATTAATGAACACATATTGAAACATTGCTACAAACCATGAACTATAGGTTACATTAGAGTTTACACTTTGCACTGCACAATTTTATAGGTTTTGACAAAATGTATGAGGCCTGTATTTCATGCAGGATGATTCCAACATCCTGAAAATGCCCATGTTATACCTATTCTTCTCTCTCCCTCTCCTAAAAACCTCTGGTAACCATTGCCTTTATACAATGATACAAGTTCTTCCCTTGCTAGAAAAATAATACGTCTACTTTAGTCCATATTTGCATTCATGTTTGTTCATTCCTCAATCTTGAGGATTTGGGGATGGTGATGATCATCCTGTTTCTGATTGAGAGGGGATTAGATCCCATGGGGCAGATGGATGGAACAGTCTTGCTTGCAGTTGTAGATCCTCTCTGTTTTTTGGGGGGTTGGAGAGTTATCCATCATCATCTCCTTGTTAGTTGTCCTGTGTGAATCCAGTCAACTGGAGAGTAGGTGTTGCAACTCTGCTGAGATTCAAGGCTCAACTGGCATATGAACAGCTGGTAGATTTAAGTCTCTGGGACATATATTTAACAAGTGTAGTGCTAATTATAGGTTCAAATAAAAGGGGAAGAAGAGCTGTATTTGTAGGGAAACTATAAATGAGTCTAATTCTGTTACATTGGGGAGCATATATGCCAAAGTAAGGCCCTTTATAAGAGAATTGTTGGCTGCATGAATTTTGTATTGGTGAGGGCTTATATAGTCCTGTTCAGGAAGATTTACAATGCATATTAGCATATCCCAGGCCTTGACAATTCTTGCAAATAAAGTAATCTGAAGGTCTTTGTAACACAGGATTTCCATACTTAATTCAACCATAGAACCCTTTTGTCACATAACACCTGTTAATATTTTACAACACTAGTGTTCTCTGGAACACACTTTGGAACACTTGGGTATAGATAAATAGTCTTTTCTATGGACAGATAATACCCCTAGCCCAGGTCATCCATTTTGCACATGTGTCATTGCTCACCAGGAGAATCTACTAAGAATGCATTAATGACCAAGAGCAGACCATTTTCATCTTGTTTCAAGACTAAGTACTAGTAGCTACTAAGGGCACTAAAGTAAACCATGTTGGGTCTGTAACACTGTTGTCATACACATAGGGTAGCCTGTAATCCAGTCCAAAGCAGGGTTATTGCTTAAGTCATCTAATGACTACATTACATATTTCTGAACCAAGGAACATGCTAGACAAGTTATTTCTGAGAAATATAATTTCCAGCATTATTTAGAGTGATCACTAAATAGCTTGGATATCTAGAACAGTCTGCCCTCGAATTTAACAGCCCTCTTGTACACTGTCTAACCAACATCTACCCAGAACCTCATCATGATGCTACTGAATAACTTAATTGCTAATGTGAGAGGCCTAGAAATCACAGGTTCACAGAATTTCAGTTCCGTTGCCCACTCAGTAATTGAATCCCATCTACCTCCTGTTCAGCAGCAGAGTGTCATAAAGAATTATCAATATGAACCTCAGTTACTGGGATTTCTTCCCTTCTCCTTTGACTCTATAGACTAGAGCCCTAGAAGGCCTTAGAATGGAGATGCAAGTGGTAAGTGTCAGTTCCAAGAATTGCTGCTCCCCACATATCATTTTAAGATATACAGGTGCTCCAACAAATCTGCATATGTGAGACATGTATAGAGGGGCAGAATTACTCCATAAACTTTGACATTAACATGTGAATCAGCACTTAAAAACCAAGCTCTGTTTTGTTTGATTACGCTTTGCTTTTGTACAAGGTAATGTAGAATAGTGAAAACAGCATATGGTCTCAGATTCAAACAGATGTAGTCCTGGATCTGCCACTCACAATCTAGAAGACCTTGGTAAATCATTAGATCTTTCCAAGCCTCAGTTTTACCAACTATTCTGTAGAGATAAAATCTTCCTTAGAGAATTGTTGTAAGTACGCAAAGAAACTGGTACGTAGTAGGCACACAATAAATATCACTGTAACATCCATTTTTCCTTTCCTAGATGAAAATTGGTCTGTGTTCATGCTCCCAGGCAATACTGGGACCTGTTCTTTCTCTGTTGCTACAGTGTGGCTTTTGATTTTTGTCCCTTGGTTCTTTGGCCTCTGAATCACCCTTAAATTTGAAATCTTCTTTCCAAGGTCTAGATTGCCATCCTTCAGATTACATACATATTTGATGACACATTGGAGGGAAAAAGGTATACTTCTGAAGGGAACTTTGTATATGGAGAGACCAAAGACTTTTTTTTTTTTTTAGATGATACAGTTTAATAATTTTGATGATATTTACCATGTCCTGTGTCCATTACTGTAAGGTAATGAAAAACCTTCCCCATGACCACCAAACACCCCATTAGATCTTGATTGTTCCCTTCCCCCCAGCCCCCCAGGGCCCATGATACCACCCTCTCCCAACCCATGGAATGTCAAGATTCACAGTTACATTCCCTGGGGATTTGAACCTGCCCTTCCTAATCCACCCACCCGCCAGTGCTGCACCACCAAACCCAGGAACACCACCACTCATCTGCCCCATCCTCCAACATGCAACCACACTCTATCCCATTACCATAGATTATGTCCATATTCTTCTAAATAAAATAATCAGGGCAAAACATAGGTGTTTTTCTCTGTCTCTGAGCTTTGTTTTTGATGAACTATGGTTATAGGTAAGTAATTTTTTTCTAATCAAAATTGATGATGTCCCATATCTGGTCCTTGAATGGGTATCTCACTTGTAAAATTCCCACTTAAAATCCTTGAGTTTTTTTTTTAAGTTTAATGATAACAGAAAGATTTTAGTGCTGTTTACTTTTGCCTTGCATGCTTCAAAGTCCCTCAGTTGTTTTTGGGAAAATAACATGATATCATAGTCAATATTTTTAAAGGTAGTAGGCTAAAAGCTAAGAGTACACAGCATATCATAGGCCTTATGTACAAAGGCAAGTATTTTCCAAATATAACAGTTCTGGGGAAAAAGTCTCATTTGAGCTGATGAGATAACTGATTGTTTGGAAACATTTTACATTTGATTTAAGAAAAGTGCCATTGTTGTTACAAATTGTAGGATGTATTCCTTAAGATCATGAAAGGTTTAAGGTATTTTCTTATTATGCTGAACTTATACCATAGATATTTTACCCGAATAAGAAGCTTTTCTTAGAGAATTTTGCACATCCTTTGAGATAATGTTGTTATGAAGTAGAACTAAGGAGGGAAATAAACGTAGCCACCCAGAAACAAAAGCACCATCAAATTGTATTATTGATAATATTTCCATGCAACAAATACCTAGGAATTAAACTTGAAATGGCATCACTACTATGGATCACCTCTTTTGGAATCTGGCTCCATTCCCTTCAGTCCAGTTAATCCTTGCTAAATTTTCAGAACTCTTAACTCAGACATATACATGTCTTTCTTTCTCCTGCTTAATAACCCCTTGGACCAAGAGTTCTGTGGTTGAAGTGCAAATTGTTGAGGGATACTTTAGCTTTCTAGCAGTCAACAATTTAAATCATGTACTGATCTTGAAGAAATCACCTGAAGAAAACTTGGACTGGCATTTGGAACTGAGAAGAAAATCTGGGTCTTGACCAAGATAAAGTCACCACTCCAGGCCTGCACAGTGAGGTGTCATGCTAGCCATAATGAATCTGAAAGAGACTGAAGATGCTCCCCAAAGAGGAAAATGAAGCATGGAAGTTTTGATTCATTAGCTGTTAGGCACACAGATGTTTATTTCGAAGCATTGACATCTCTGGGCTGAGTAGTAATGCTTGTAGTATTCTGGGATTGTTTGGCTGCTGCAAGAAATTCAGAAGAAAATAGGGAGTTTTTGTTGGTCTCTGAGTGGCTGTAATGAGACTGTTAAATTCCACCTCCTTTCTCTTCCCCCACATCCTCCCTCCTCCCCACCCCATTCTTGCCTACTGTGTACAGAGAGGCACACATACATACACACACATATAAGCTCTTTAGTATATTTGCCAATAAAGCAGAAAAGAAAAGAAAAATAAACTCCAAGTAACCAATTGTTTTTCCCTCTATCTCACTTGTCTTACAAGTAGGTAGGAAAAGGAAAAAGAAAACCCCTAATCCAGAGCAGCAGCCATCACTCCTCTTTGACTTTGCATGCTTCCTTTTATGTCAGAGAGCCTGACCCAGGGATCCGGTTATAGAGTCTGCTAGTGCAAGCCCCATCTTTAAACTGTTACACTCAACAGTGTCTCTCTTTCGTATTAGAAAAATTCCACGTTGGAAATTGCAAGCATCTCAAAATGACCAGACTCTGAAGAAAGGCTGACCTGCCTCATTCAGAATGACGGCTCTAGAGAGCTCTAGTGGATAGCCTGGAAACATTTGCCATCTGAAACTTAGGAGCCTAAGCCCATGTTCCTCATCACAGACTCTGGAGTTGAGGCTGGAGGCTGCTCTCTTGGTTGATGATTTACCCCAGTGGGACCAATGGTGTTTCCCTACCTCACAGGGCTGTTGTGAGGACTCACTCTAGAAGTAGCAGCAGTTACTATTAATGTAGCCATGGGTATCATGACTGTTGTTTCCTGTAATATGATTTGGCACGACTGAGTGTTTCTTGATTGCTCTTGAACATATGTAATGGCAGACACTAACTCAGGCAGATTCAGTGAAGCTTTGCATGGCTTGTTTGCTTTCCATGATATGCCACAGGGAATAAGTTTTGCTGATGGAACTCAAGGTTCCAGGGAGCATGGACAAGAAGCCATTGTGCCTATCCAAGGCCCCTTTGGCCATTTTCTCCCGTCAATTAAGCTATTCGTAGCATTCTCCTTACTTCCATTCTACTGGACCCCTGCCAAGGACCCAACTCTTAGCCTCAGGTCCCGTCACTGAGCTGAATGTAGCAGCTAATATTCAGCTCCGTAAATAAAGATAGATATTCTTGCTTCTTCTGGAGGAGCTTCCCCAAGAAAGGTAGCCAGTCAATCTCTCAAACATACCAGAAGATCAGAATCAGACAACTCTCTTCTCACAATTCCCAAAGTTAAGGTGACTCTTTTCAGGAGCTCACATACACTTGAACCTTTCATAACGAGGGAGGAAGGCATATATGAGATCCATTGCCTACTTCTCTTGTTTCTTATTGAAGTTAGGATGATGGAGGAAAAAGGATCAGACTTTACCTCTTACTTCTAGCCTTAGTAAGAGCCCCCACGCTCCCCTGCTGCTTACTCATACCTCATACTTGCCTCTCCTTCAGATGTGAGGCCTCATTCGTCTCCAAAGCCAGCCTCAAACCTTGCTTGGTATAAGAGGAGAAGCACCTACAGTTTGCAATATCTTACAGTGCTCTCTCCTGCTCCCAGAACCTCCATATTGAAATCAGTTTCCTTCTGGTGGAGGTGAAACTTGTGAGGCCAGGGATAGACAAATATAAAAGTCAAAAGCACTTCCCCTGCCTTGCCTGGGGCCTGCCTTTCCCACCCTCTTCATTCTCCCCTAGTGTCCGCCTACACATACAGATAGACACACACACAGATGCACACACTTCTTTCTTTTTCCTCTGACTCAGTAATATTCTGGAGAAAAGCCAAGAAAGGACTTCAGGAGGGGTTTACCCCCTCCTTGGGGCAGAATTTTAATCCCCAGGCCAACAAGAATTTCCCTGATGTTGATTGAAAGGCTAATGTGGTTTATTTTTTAACTGTTTTCTATTTGTTTGAATGTTGCATATTTCTGGTAGTGAATTTTCCTTTAATAAAGCCATTAATACACCAATGGTATTTTCTTATTTACAACAGACTGACAGAATTAATGCTGTTAACATTGGGCCTTTTTTCTTTTTCTTTTTTCTTTTTTTTTTTTTTCTCGTTTGCTTTCCAGGTCATGCTGACCTGTTCAGCTTGGACTGTTTCACATTTGTTTTTAATGTCAGTTTAAATGTAATTGTAAAAGCATGTATGCTCTAAATTCATGTAGTTATTTTTTCCAGTGGAAAAGCCTGGTATTCAAAACCATTTCCAGGCTCTGCAATTTCACATGAGCTGGTTTATGGTAATGACCGTGTACCCCTCACTCAAGATGGCATCTAGACAGTGAACCCCCTTCTTCTGGCTCAGTAGTCAGGGAAAGGAGACTTGGAAATCGTTTCTGCCTCATCCTGTGCTTTGGCAAGGATCTTTGGCTTTGCATATCATTCTATTATTAATTACATTTACTCCTCCATGAACTAAAATCCATTAGACTAAATAGTCCAACATAAACCTTGAAAGATAAAATTTGATATTCTTTTCCCTGGCTATTTCTCTGACCCAGGATTGGGACTGAGAGGAGCTTGGGGGAGTGGAGGGAAGAACCAAGGACCTTCTTGGCTGAGAGAGATTTAGCCTATGCTTATTAATCCCACTTGGTTGTACCCCCTACTAATCTTTCACTCACACCTGCCAAGGACTGGCTCTATTCCCTGCCTCTTGTCCCAGTCCGAGTTCTTCCCCACCCATATCCAACTCCCACCACTGACTATTTTCTCCACTAATATGCTACTCCATCTGATGAAATTGAAAGAATACTTCCCTAAATATTAGGATACCTAGTTCTAGTTCCTGCTCTGCCACTGTGAGACAAATTGAGTTATAGTTGATCTTCAGTTTCCTCATTTGTAAAATAGGCATTGGTTTGGAGGAGAGGGGAAGTGATAGACAAGATCCAAGGCTTTCAAACATTTTTTTTTGCCAATGGAATCTTTTTCAAAAAGCAGAGTCTGACACAGAGTCCCAGATGTAGGTGCAGAATAGAGAATTTCTGCTCTGGTTTGAAAGGAGATGGGGTGCCGGGAACCATATACATGCCTCTTCTTTGGGGCTCTTAAAGAAATTTGTAGAAGGCTTAGGCTCTACTACTGTACTCGTTTGATGTCTGGGGAGCCTTCTAACTGATAATCTCTACCATTAGATTTCAGTTCTTGTAGAAACTACATGTTTCATCAGTTAGCTTTTTCAGAAAGAAGTTCAAATGCTTGAGGTAAAGGGGATGAAGTGGAGCATTGTGGGACTTAATAATTAGCAATAGTAACAGCCATCATTTATTGACCTACAGAATTTACATTGTGCTAAGCACTTTGCATGCATTCCTTTAGGAAAAATCACAAGAACCCTGTGAGGTAGATTCTGCTATTATCTTGGGATTCTGAAACCTGTCAATTTGCCTCTCAGCCTTTGGCTTGAGACCAGTTGTTCAAGGTGAAAGTCCATATTTGTCACAGATTGCTACCCTAGGCAGTTTTCTCAGAATGTTTTCTAGCTAGAGAACCATTCTTGGAAAAAGTCATAGTCTGTCCATTGACATACACTTTTACAGGAATCAGTGCAATGTCACTGGGATCATCTTATTTCCTCCTAAAAATAATCCTATGCATTAGTCAAATCAGTCATCACAATTATACAGATAAGGAAACTGAGGTATAGGAGAAATAAAGGGATAGTTTCAAGGTCATACATCCCATAAAACTATGAATACCACCACCAATAGCAATAATTCCTTTATTTTGCATAGCATTTTAGAATTTTGATCCATTGCATTCTGCCTCCTACAATCCAGTGCATTCTTCACCATGCCTCAATCTTGCAGATTGCAATCTTGCAATCTTCTCATGGCTTAGAATCTGCCCTCTACTCTCAGATACCACAATGGTGCCTATATTTTTTGTAACAGTCTTATGAATTAGATACTGATATTATACCCATTTTACAGTTGAGGAAACTTAGATACAGGCAATCTAAGTCTTGCCCAAAGCCATACATATAATAGAGCCAGGGTTCCAACTGAGACCATCTGGCTCCAGAACCTATACTCTTTACTACTACTGTTTATGCATACATAAGGAAACTAAGTATAAGAGAGGGAAAGGGACTTTCCTGAAGTCATACAGTGAGCTATCCTGACTCTGAATCAAGTGTTCCTCCAGTCTTCTAATCCTAAAGTCATGTAATGAAATGCCCTGACTCTAATCCTTGAGGATGGAAAGATGGCTGGTATTATTTACAACAGAGACCACGAACTGGCTTTCCCCAGGCCAAAATTTACCTGTAGAATTCTGTTTGTCCAGCATAGTGTTCATTTAGATAATTGACCTAGAATGCCCCCTAGGCAGGGCATCATTCACTCCATATTGATGTTCACCAGGCTATTTAGTTCATTTACATATCTGCCTGGCCAATGAAAATACTTCAGTTTGTGATCCTTTGATTTAAGCATTATAATGTATAAACACGTGTATACACACATACTCACATACGTTCACATAAGTGCACCCTGGTCTGGTTTCATAAAGAATTTGAAGCCCTGCACCAAACATACCTTTATGTTTACTTAGCTTTTAGAATTACACCTAAGATCTGGATTCCGTTTTTTAAGCAGTCATGTGCTGAAGAAACTTAGTTATTCTCATTTTAGAAGAGTTACCCTTCCCTTCCCTTCTATATCTGGTTCTCCACCAGTCTTTCTTTCCCCACTTCCCCATGGCTGATTTAGGTACTCCCTACACTTTAAGAAAATATGGGAAATAAAGAAACCATTTTGGAGGGCTTATTGTGTGCCAGGTATTCACTCCTAAGTGTCTTAAGAGATTGGTAGCAGCACCTCCATTTTACACATGAAGAAACAATCTCAGAGAGACTAAGCAAAAGCCTCATTTATTAGGCTAGTAAATGATGGAGCTCGGATTTGAACTCAAGTTTGTCCGACTCCAAATCCTGTTCTTTTCCCCTATACCACACTTCGGTAAGGAAGATGTATTAGTTTTCTATTGCTGCATAACAAATTATTACAAACTTAGCAGTTTAATACCTATTTATTAGCTCACAGTTCTGTAGGTCAGAAGTCTGTGCAGTTTGGATTCTCAGCTCAAGGTATCACAAGACTGAAATCAAGGCATCTATCAGATTGTTTTCTAATCTGGAGCTGAGTGTCCTCTTCCAAGCTCACATGATTGTGGCAAGATGTAGTTCATTGTGGTTGTAGGACTAAGGTTCCCATTTACTTTCTGGTTGTCAACCAGGGGCCACTCCCAATATCAAGAAACTGTCCTCATTCCTTTCCATATGTCCCCCACCATCTTCAAAACCAGAAACAGAGAATCTTTCTCAAGTTGAAATACCTTCATGTTTCAAATCTCTTTACAGGAAGAGCCCAGTCTCTTTAAAGGCCCAACTGATTAGGTCAGGACAACTGAAGATAATTGCCCTATTTTAAATTCCACTGCATTGAGACCTTAATTACATCAGCACAACAGTCACAGAAGCCTCTAGATTAATATTTGACTGAATGGGAGAAAGTGTGTATACCACAAAGGCTGGGAATCTTGGAAGTCCTCTTAGAATTCTGCCTACTACAGAAGGTGATTCCTTTATATTGCCAAATCCATGGTGAAAAATGGGGGAGAGAAATGTTCTTGGCCTTAGGTAGAGGAATTCAAAGTTTATAAGATTATGGAAATGTCACCTCATTTTGCCTTTCCCCTGCCTTATATCTTAGGGTGTAGGGGGCAAAGATTGAGGCTGGAACAGTTTCTAAAGGTCACAGAGGCTAGAGAAACTACAGACTGATAACATATGCCACTCATTAAGGATACACCATGAAACCTAATTTGAAAAATCTTTTTCTGGTGCAATAGAGACAGCTAACACAGGGGCCTAATGCCACAAGTCTGAAAAGTGAGCTCACTATAAGATTCGAGCAGCAGGACCCAGGTAGCATGTCAATCCATGTGCACTAATCTAAATCCCCTAAAAAGTATCTAATTCTCCAAAGAGCAGGTAGCAACAAAGAAGTGCTTTGTCAATAGCCCTCTCTTGTCACTGCTCTGATCTAGGTCTGAGAGACAGTAAAGAGATGCAGAGCAACTCACACACCATTAGAACTACCTGTCTTTACTGCCCCCTTTCTCCTGGATTCACCACTCAATTAAGCCAATGGGTCTCTACTTTAATACAGTGGATGGCGGGCCTCATATGGCAGAGTTAGATCTGATTCTGGGGCTCTGGTGCTGGGTGTGGGTGGGGGTGGGGTGGCCTTCATGGAAGAAAAACAAGGTCTTGGGCATTGAGTAACAGCTGAGACTAGCAAGCCTCATTGTCCAGTATTCCAAGTCGTCTAGCAACATGCTGGCTTCTCCTGCTGAGAGAGAACAGAGGATCCCCTGGCAGAATGAATGGAATCTGATTTCAATTACGTTCAGTACAGTCACCTCTTTAGGTAGAGAGGACAGAACACCTGGTGCAACTTGGGCCACTGCAGCTACAGGCACAGCATATTACCCAGGTCCTGGAGACAAGTAGATATGTGGCTTCTCTTTCTCAAGCAAATTCTGTATAGGTCTCGAAGAGGAGAATGTGAAAGTACCAGCTAAAGTTCTCATTGGAGCTACACAGAGAAAAAGAATTATTTCATCTTGATGCATTCTCTCCTACAGTCTCAGCACACATTGATCTTCCTTATAATGAGTTTGCTTAGGTTCATATCCACAAGTTATCACCCACTGAGAACTGAGCCAGTAGTGGGTGAGTCCAGGTGTTGGAACATACTTCACTGATTGCACCAGCAGCAATTGCTTTGTGTGTCCCACCACCTTTGGAAAAAGTCCATGGACTCATCTGTATAGAATTTATTTGGATTCTTTTATTTATCAATAGCTTGAGTAGTGCCTGGCAAATGGGACATCTGCCCCAGAGAACAGCCTAGATTCACAGTGCTATTCAGAAGAACTTACTGCAATGAAGGAAATGTTTTTATCTGTGCTGTCCAATATAGTAGCCACTAGCCCACATGTGCCTGTTGAGTACATGAAATGTGACTAGTGAGACTGAGGAACTTAATTTTATTTTTCTTTCATTTTAATTTAAATTTAAATGGAAGTAGACACATGTATCTAGTGACTAATGTATTGGGCAGGGAAGGTCTAAAAGGGGCTCAGAGAGGTAGGTACTGAGATAAAGGGAATTGAGTTAGTAAAAAAGACAGCCAGTGTGGCATGTGAGTTCTAGATTAGGAAAAAAAGCCCTGTTTCTAGTCTCAGCTTTACAATTAACTTGCTAGGCAACCTCCCCCTCTCTGAGCCTCAGCCTCCTTATGTGGCTTGAAAGGGTTGGACTAAAGTCCGAAGTCCCAAAATGGTAGCTAAGCGCTGAGTTGAACTGAGAAATACAGATGAGTTTTGGGAAATTTGAAAAATAGTATATGAATTCCTTCAAAGTATGTGTTTGGCAAGAAGACATGCACTTCAGCTGACCAAAGTTTCCACTATTCTCCTATACACACACACACACAGAGTATTACCTGTATAGGCCCTGAAGAATTTTAATCTCTGACTGCTGGATAAGATGATTTCTAAGAACCTTTATTGTTGTCATGCTATAAACCTTTGAGTCACTATAGTGCCCAAGATCTGTTTCTAGTTTGGGCAGATACCTGGAATATTCCCATACTCCATACCTTCTGTATCTGGTTATAGTTACTGAAGTTTGGGATCAACGATGAAGATGTGAGTCAGGGAGCCCCACTCCTCAACTATAATTTTAGAACATAAAAAGCAGTCAGACTCCTTGAGGAGGCAGAATGATATAGTAAAAGGAACATGGACTTTGTAGTCAGCTGACCTGGGTTTAGATTATTGGGTTCAATTTCTTGATAACTGTGCTATCTCAGTCTACTCATTTACAAAACAAGGACAAGGAATATCCCTAACCTCCTAGGATCATTGTGGAATTAAGCAATGTAATGTGATTGTGAACTGAAATACAAAGAAGGCCCTAAACAAATATTAAAAACCCTTACTTCTCTTGCTTACCTCAGGCATAGGGCTAATTTCATCTCCATCCTCTCCCAGGAGAGTCTGACAACTTCTGAAACTTGTGAGCTAAAGATCTAGAAAGTGCCAGTGTTGAGGAAGGGGTCTGCCTATAGAAACTGTACCAGGGGAGCAGATCCAGGAGGCACTGCCAGTCTGTGGAGCTGCCTCCAAGGATCCATGTCAGCAGTGGGTACAACAGATGACAAGATATTGTGGGAGCCAGGGCTTGGGAGAAGACTAGCTTGGCCCAGACCAAACCTTCTAGTCTGTGCCCTTGGTAGAAGGTGGGAGGTGGGAGTTGGCAGTGGGTGTGCATATCTCCTTATTACTGGCTATGCCCAAGTCCTCCTGAAATGATTGTTTGACAAGGTCATCCTTGCACTCTGGGTTAGTTTTCCAGGTTCTCTTCTTATTTTCTCTTGAGTTTTTCTACGTGCTCCTCTTTCACCTTCCTCTCCACCATTTCCCCCTTCTCTATCCTAGTTGTTGATCTAAGCATGTGATCCACTCTTGCACTGAGTTGCACTGTGATTGGAGTTTGCATTGCAAAACTTATTTTTCTAATTAGAACTGAAAGTCAGTTACAGATAAGTATCGTTTACTGCAGGAGCCAGAAAAAGATGAGCAGCAGGTTTTGTTGTATTTATCCATTTAAATTGAGCAATCAGCTTCTCCCTTTGTTTTATACCTTTTTGATTTATTATTATTATTTTAAAGGGATTAGCAATAAAGTGGTTTATGGCCAGCCCTGAAGCAATTGCCTATGCTAGGAGAGTTATGACCTTTTCAATTATTTATATTTCTGTCAATATAAATGCTAAGGAAAATAGTACAAAATAAGCATCTAGAGATCCAAGGACCTCTAAATTATGTGTGTATGAGAGGAGGATGGTTTTTAAGGTTTGAGTTTTGGCTGTTTTTTTTTTTTTTTTTTTAACAATGCTATTTCTATCATCCTTTCTAATGGCTGGCTCCTAACATGGTTTCCATTTTATAGAATGATTTCAGATTCAGAGGCATTCTGTCATTTCCTTGGTACTATTGAGGAATTCAGCCTTTCCTCTTCCCTTCTCCCCTTTGCTGAAGAAGAAAATATGTGTTTAACAACACATGTTCAACTATGGGTGTAACGTCTTACAATATCTGAAGCTTTTATAGTGTTCAGTGGGAAATGCAATACCAGAAAATTCCCTTTCATTGAGCCCCAGTGGGGTGTTAGAATTTGGTAGTCTGAGAATAGGAAGGGACCTTCAAAACCACTTTGTTTAACCCCACTCCCACACAATGCCCAAACTCTTAACCATGATACATCTTATATCTACTTGATCTTCTCCTGTGACATGAGTATCTGGCAAACTTTCTATCTTCAGAGAGCTTTAACTATCAAAAACTGCTTATGTGCTTGTGTGTACACACAAGTAAAATGCAAGTCACTGTACCTTATGTTACCCCTGGGGATCCAAAGAACAAATCTAATCCTTCTTCAATAGATCTGCCTTTCTAGTCTCTTTTCTTAGAAATAGGTTAGACGCAGACACAAATACATCACTCCCTTAATGTAAAACAACCTGTATTTTCCTATTACATATAAGATGAAGCCCAAGCTTCTTACTATGATATGCATGCTGCTTTACAATCAAGCCCCATCTTTGTTTCTAACCTCATAAGTAGCCATTCTCCCCACACATGCATTATACACTGGTCTCTAGCTGTTCCCCCAAATGCTCCTCAGTGATTTTATTTATTCCCTTTCCACTCCTTTCTGCCTGGTGAAATCTTCATCATTCTTCATGGTATAGGGCAATTGTGCCTTCTATGTCAAGCATTTCCTGACTCCACCTATGCAGAGAAAATTATTGTTTTCCTCTTTGTTGATGCTTCATTGTAGCATTTATTAGTCTGACATTTTCTAGAATTGTTTGTGGGGATTTATTTCTTCCAAACCAGACTAGAGCAGGTCCTGTGTTTTTTCTATTACCCAGAAACAAGACCTAACAATGGATGCCTGTTGAATGAATGAATCATGAATGTCTTAGTATATTAATTAATTGAAGTTCCCAGATATGAATACTGGAGGCTAAATTAAGGTAGAAACCAAGTCAAGGATGTGCTAGGCCAATCTGTCACAGGGATGGGGAAAGCAAGATATGAAAGTTTGGAATTAGAGATTTGGGATGATGAATCATTCATTCAACCTGTGTTCAAACCAAGCACCTGTCCTTAAAGAGTTTAGAGTCTGTGGTGGGGGAGAATGAATATACTCTTACTTTGTTAGCTCAGGCAGTTTTCCTTACAGGGTAGCTGTGCTGTGTATTTTTGGCTGCTGAAAATAAATCCAGGTTTCCCTTCCTTCCCAATAGCCCGGAAGCTGAAGAAACTTGGTAACCTGAAGCTACAGGAGGAAGGGGAGGCTTCCAGTGCCACCAGCCCCACTGAGGAGCCAACCCAGAAGCTGACAGTGTCACACATCGAAGGCTATGAGTGTCAGCCCATCTTTCTGAATGTCCTGGAAGCCATTGAGCCAGGCGTGGTGTGTGCTGGACATGACAACAACCAGCCCGACTCCTTTGCAGCCCTGCTCTCTAGCCTCAATGAACTGGGTGAAAGGCAGCTTGTACATGTGGTCAAATGGGCCAAGGCATTGCCTGGTAAGAAAAAGGAGATTGGGGGCATGAAATAAAGGATATTATATTTAGTGAATGCTGCTACAGGCAAGGCACTATGCCCGGTGCTTTGTTACCATTGAACCATGTAGTCTTCCCCACAATCCTGTGGGACAGAGATTGGTAACATCCCTGCTGGAGAAGTATGGCAACAGAGACTCAGAAATCAACAAGAAGGGCAAAATTGTAGTGTACAGTATGCTTTGCATATACACAGAGCTATCATGTTTCCATGTTTCACCCACAGGCATAGTCAGATAGTGCTTATCTTTTCCCATAAGCATTAATGGCATAGATATATCCACATATGCCTTATGAAGCTTTTGTACATGTGCACATACAAACTCACCCCAAAGACAGTCTTGAGCTACACTCTCATTCTGTCTTCAGTGTTACCATAGTAAGGTATGGTGTAAAGAACATGGGGTTGGGAGTCAGAATACTTGGGTTCTTGGGCTCTGCTGATAACTTGTGTGATCCCTGAGGAGATCCCTTCCCCTTCTGGGTCTCAGTTTCTCTGTTTGTATAATGTGTGAAAGGTGATTTGGACAAAATTGATAGTTTCAAATTTTGCTTCAAGGAACAATGGATTTTTTTTTGAAAACCTTAGGAATCATAGCGTGAAGAAAGGTCAGGTGATAGTGAAGGAATTACTCAAGTATTTTCTAACTTCTGCTTGGATACCACTGGTAAGGGAAACTCTCTTCCTCCTTAGGCCATATGGTCCATGAACAGGTCTGATTATTAAAATGTTAGTACTTGAAGAAGCCTCAGAGATCCTTTTCAGAGATTTCACACACTTTACTTTAGCAGCTGAACGTTTTTCCACAAAAGTGTTGTATGGAGATACAGATGGAGCTGTTTGCTTCCCTCTGTTAGTGATTTCTAGAGTCATTCCATTGTGGTTGGAGAAGATACATTGTATGATTTCAATATTTTTTTAGTTTATTGAGACTTTGTGTGACCTAATCTATGCTATATACTGGAGACTCATTCGAGTGCTCTAGAGTAAAATGTGTATTCTACTGCTGTTCAGTGAAATATTCCCTCTCTCTCTCTCTCTCTCTCTTTCTCTCTCTCTCTCTCTCTCTATATATATATATATATATATATACACACACACACATATGTACCCATACACATATGTGTGTGTGTGTGTGTATAGGTCTCTTAGGCCTAGGTGGTTTATGGTATTGCCAAGTCTTTAGTGATCATCTGTCTAGATGTTCTATCCATTATTTGAAGTGTTATGATGAAGTTTTCCACTATGAATGTAGACCTATTTCTCCCTTCTAGTCTGACAATATTTGCTTTATATATTTTGCAGCTCTGCCATTAAGTGTATATATATTTATAATTGTTATGTCTTCTTATTGAATTGACCTGACCCCATTGCCAGTATATAGTAACTATTTTGTCCTGCGTAATAGTGTTTGGCTGAAAGTCTATGATATTAGTATAGCTACTTCACCTCTCTTTTGATTACTATTTTCATGGCATTTTTGTTTCATCCTTTCACTTTCAACCTATTTGTGTCTTTGAATTTAAGGTGAGTATCTTGTAAACAGCATAGAGTTGGGTCAGACTTTTTTATGCATTATGCCAATAACTGTCTTTTGACTGGAGAATTTAGCCCACGTGCATTAAAAGTAACTAAGGATAATGCAGGACTTTATTCTGCTGTTTTGCTATTTGGCGATTCTAAGCATTATATCTTTTTTCGTCTCCCAATTCTTCCATAAATGCCTACATTCATATTTATTAAATGTTTTGTATTGTATTATTTGAAGTCCCTTTTAATTTCTTTCTGTATATATTTTTCAGGTATTTTCTTTGTGGTTACCATAGGTTTTAATTTAAAATCCTAAATCTATAAAAATTACATTTGATTTGACACCAACGTATCTTTAATAGCATAAACATATACTGTTCCTATACCCCTCCTTCTCCCTGCCTTTCTCTTGTATGTTTTACATATTATACCTTTATATAATATATGTCCAAAGCCATAGATTTATTATTACTTTTTCTGTTTTCACATTTTAGAAATTGTAAAAAAAAAAAAAAAAAATAGTGGAGCTATGTACCAAAGAATGCAATATAATAGCACTGGCATTTATAATTACCCATAAGATTACCTTTACTGGAGGTCTTTATTTCTTTGTGTTGCTTTGATCCACTGTCTAGTGTCCTTTCATTTCCGTGTGAAGACTTTCCTTTAGCAGTGCTAGTAGGGCAGGTCTAGTGGTGACGAATTACCTCAGATTTTGTTTATTTGGGAATGTCTTAATCTTTCCCTCATAATTGAAAGACAGTCTCATTGGAGTTCTTGTTTGGCAAGATTTTTCATCCTGCAATTTAAATATTTCACACCACTGCCTTTGTGCCTCCATGGCTTCTGATGAGAAATCAGCTGTTAATCTTATTGAGAGTCCCTTGTACATAATACATTGCTTTACTCATGCAGCTATCAGAGCTCTTTCCTTTTCTTTGGTATTTAACAGTATGACTACTATGTGTCTAAGCATGCTTCTCTTCAAATTTATCATGATTGGAGTTTGTTAGGCTTCTTGAATGTGCATATATTTGTCTTTCATTAAAATTGGGGTATTTTCTGGCATTATTTCTTTAAATATTCTTTCCGTCCCTTTCTTCTTTATTCACCTTCTGGGACTCCCATAATGCATATATTGGTATGCCTGATTGTGTCCCATAGGTCTCTTAGGTTCTATTCACTTTTTAAAATTCTTTCTCCTTCTGCTGCTTAGCCTGAATCATTTCAATTGTTTTGTCTTCATGTATACTAATTCTTTCTTCTTCCAGCTCCAATCTTGCTGTTGAAACCCTAATGGGAATTTTTTTATTTCAGTTATTCTTGTCTTCAACTCCAGTATTTCTGTTTGTTTCCATTTTAAATTTTCTATCTCTTTATGAGATTTTCCTATTGTGCATTCATTGTTTTCCTGATATCCATTAGTTCTTTCTCTATGTTTTCCTTTATCTACTTGAGTATATTGAGAAACACTTTTTAAAAGATTTTGTCTGTTATGTCCAAAGTCTGATGTTCTTCATTGCTGGTTTCTGAAGTTTTATCTTGTTCCTTTGGGTGGGCTGTCATTTTCTACTTCTTTGTTTGTCTTGTAATTTTTTGTTGCACACTTTACGTCTTAATATTTCAGCATTTTAACTTGTGATTTAGTCCCTGAGCTTTCCATCCCTTAATTTTGTATCTAACTGGTGATACGACAGAGATTTCCTTTAGTTCCAGAAGTTAACAAAAACAAACTAAACTGGAAAAAAAAAAAAACCACCATTTACAGTCTTGGAAACGGACTCCTTTAGAATTCAGACTTCCTTCAAAGAAGATCAGCCCAAGGCTAAAATGAAGTGTGGAGTACTCTCCCTCTTCTCTGAGCCTGCATCTTGTCCTGAACTTTTTCTTGCTGGTGGCCTTAGGAATTCCCCCATTTACAGAATTTGAGTGACACCTCTACTCCCTATGATATAGACTTTCTTCCCCTCTGGGGTACACTATGGCTTAGAGCTAGCAATCCTTTGTTCCAGGTTGCTTTGACTTGTTTCTTACACTGCTTTAGCTGTCTGCAAGCTGTTCCTGCCTGCAGGGCAACTTCTGGGGGGCAAGTCTGAGACTGATTTACCTATTTCAGTCTTTCATCCTGCCGCATAATAAATTGACAATGACATGCAAGCACCAGAGTGTGCACATGGGGTTACTTTCCTCTCTTCAGAACAGGGCCAGGATCTCACAATAAAAGTGCAGACTAATACCGGGTGCTATAAACTTCTCCTATGATTTTTTGAAGCTTTGCTTTCTTATTCTGACACTCATCCTTTAGCTGCAGTCCTTTAACTGTTTTCCAGAATTCTGAGGAAGGTGGCTCTGCCAAGTTTTGCTAGTTGTTCAAAGATTTTAGTGGGGGCGGTACCCTGGAACTTCTTATGCCTACATCTTGTTCATCTAGAAGCCCTCAGCTGCGTGTTTTGATGTTATGTTTGTAACAAAGCTTCAGTTTAATCCTTCTTAACACTTTCCAAATACCTAAATTGTTCCACTTTATAGGTTATAGAACCTTTTCACATATATGATACCACACAATTCTCACAACAATCTGATGAAACATAACAACTGTTATTTTCATTTTGCATTCCAAAGTCAGAAGTGTTGGCTGACTTCCCCCATTTGATCACTTGCCAAATGGAACCAAAAGTTGAACTCAGACCCTCTGATTTCTTATTCAGTGATCTTGAAAATGATCTAGTGCAAATCATTATGACAGTGATATAGGGCAGAATCTGTATGGCTGAAGCTCCTCAGCCCATCCTCCAGGACGTATAGCTCTCTCTTTACATTAACAAGTCTTCAAGCCAATACCAGTTCACTGTATAGCTTGCCTGAGGAACAGATCTCTGACCTTGAGTGATCTGAAAGAATAGCTTCCCTTTGAAAGCCCATTACTACCTTCATAAAAAAACATATTTTATTTTATCGATAATCAATTACTAGTTCAATTCATATATTCATTCAGCAGATTGAGTTCTGCTCCTGTGGAAGTCACTGTTCTAGGTACCTTGTAAGATAAATTTTGTTATAAATTTTCTGTGATGGTGATGATATATGTAAATTGATTAGTATTGTACATGGCACATTAATAAATGATAACTATTAATCAAGGGTGAGTGAGTAGATTGTGTACACACAATATATTCGGAATCAGATGTATCTGGTGTGGAATCCTAGCTATACACTAGTACCTTCAAGCAAATTATATGCTTTCTCTGTGCTTCTTTTCCTCACCTGTAGAGATAGTAGAACAATTTCTACCATGCAAATTGTTTTCAACAATAGAAACTAAGTATAAAGAGCACCTAGTACAGTAACTCAAATGTAGTAGGTGCTCTGTAAATGGTAGCTCATTATTATGAGGCTTGAGTGCTAAGCCATAGCCCTCACTAAGCTCAAATTCAGATACAAACAGCCTTGCTTAGATGCTCATGCATGGGCCCCAATATTGAATCATCTTCTTTGAAGACAATGGTTGACCGGTGCACTAGGTAAAGTTTACAAACTAGGCTTTCTTTGGGTCTCTTCTCCCAGACTAGATGCAGAATTACAGGCTTCCACTGTAGATTGCTAAAAAATGATGTTGATTGTATTCTAGTGAGAAAACAGAGTTGCAAGAAACTTCCTCTGCTCCCTAAACTATTTGGTTTGTTTCAAAAGCTAAGAATGATTCCTTTCTATTTCTCCAGAACAACCTAATGCAGTAACAAATACATGCCGAGCAAGTGTGTGCCTGAGGAAATCTATAGGCTGTGGCTGTTGTTTCCTCAAGTCACACCTAGATAACCATGCTACCTTAGCAGGCTACTTAAAGTCTGAGCATTAGAAAACAGAGTTAGGTACCATAATCAGATTAGACATATAGCAAAACTAGCCTTCTGTGTTGCTGATGTATATACAGTAATTACGCTTCAGTGCTAAGCAGCTTTCCCAAATGTATAATACTACATTACATTATTAGTATTGCAGCCAAACTACTGATACCTGTACAGTTTAATCCTCTTTCTCCCATGCAACCTCACAATCACACACTTCTCTAGAAGATCAGGGCCCTCGAGCAAGGACTTGCTTTGCTCTCCACTGCCTCCCACCCCAGAGGTTCAGGGTTCAAGCTACTGAAACTCTCCTCAAGAGATTTTTTTATATACACACTTGGCCCTTGCTTCTTGTTCCTAACTGGCAAGGGTCAGTCAGTCTGAGGAATTCTGTGCTACAGAAGTGCTCCAAGCAGGATATAATCTGAGGCTTGAGGCTATGGTCAGTCTGTCAGTATATCACTACAGTAAAGGAAGGAGGCACAGTTGTGGGAGCTAATATTGCCTGCTAAGTGTCATACTATGGGCTGTAATGAGGCCACAATAATGATGGACATTGGAACCCCTGATGCCTGGGAGGCTTGAGACTTAAAAAGAAAGGGAAATGGAGTTGAGTGGGTAGGCAGGGACCAATCTGGCAGAACAATGTGTCTGGATAGTGTAGACTTCAGTCCTGATCCTATGGCCCAGAAAAGTTAGTGACTTTGGTAGTTCTTAAGCTGTAACTTTCAACAGTGGAGTGGAAAAAGCACAGGAAAAGAGAATCAGAAGAGCTGGGTTCTAGTCTCAGCTCTGCCACATAGAGACTATATGACCTTGGTCAAGTCATTTAAGTTCTCTGTCCTTCAGGTTCCTTGTTGTTTATATAATGTTGCATTGCTTACCCTCTGGTTTTATTGTGAGGGTCAAATGAGATCATCAATGAGAAAGAGAGAAGCATTATCCAAATTCAAGGAAGTATTCCTAATGAGATGTTGCAAGACAAAATTTCAAATATCCGGATCTCTTGGGAAGAAGAGTGATGGGTTGCTAGTAGAGGAAGAGCTCTGAGGTGATGCCCTTATAGCTTCAAGCAACTAACTGTTAGGAACTCCCAAGGAGAACATTACCATATCTGTTTCACCTCTGTGGTAATGAAGATGTAGCATCTGGGAGCCTCAGTCCTCTCAGCTAAAGGGATGGAATTTGGAGATTATCTAATTCCTATTTTATATGATGAAAAAAATTAATGTTCCTTAGTCAATCCATTTAATTAATATTTTTTGTGTGCCTACTCAAATACCTGGGAAATTTTTATACACAAATGAATACAAAGAAATGGTGTCTGCCTTTAAGAAGTTCCATATCTTCTGGGTGAGATAGACAAGTACATAGATAAATCCCAGTACTGTATAATGGATGCTATAATTGGGTGGGGAAACACCAGGTACAGTGAGAAGGTAACAGAAGAATCATTAAGTCTTCTTGGATGAGTTGGAAAGGACTTCACAGAAGAAATAGCATTTGTGTGAAGACTTGAAAGATGAGTAGGTGTTTATCGGATGGAAGGCCTGGGACAGGGTCGGGAGTTGTATTCCAGGCAAAAGTAACTGCCTGTGCAGAGATATAGAGGCATGAGAAAGGATAATATGTTCATCAAACTGTAAATTGTTCAAAATGGCTAGAACCTAAATTATGAGAAGGCAAGTGGCAAGAGATTAGTCTAGAGAAGCAAGTCATAAAGGGCCTTGTGTGTTTGATAATGTCAGTAGGGTAGTAGAAACTGGTTTGGGACAAGGAATTTGTTGAATAGAGAAGAACAGAAAAGGAGTGGGGAGCAGAAAAGGGGTCATAGATTTTTAGCCCAGCAGAAACCCAGAGTCAGCTCAGC
Organism: Tolypeutes matacus; assembly: GCA_026826555.1. Classification (NCBI taxonomy): domain Eukaryota; kingdom Metazoa; phylum Chordata; class Mammalia; order Cingulata; family Chlamyphoridae; genus Tolypeutes; species Tolypeutes matacus. The sequence continues at coordinate 217,536 of JAKSZT010054532.1, forward strand.
CTATCTTGTTCCCAGGCTGACCAGTGCCCCTATCCCTTCCTCTCCAGGATTCCGCAACTTGCATGTGGACGACCAGATGGCAGTCATTCAGTACTCCTGGATGGGGCTCATGGTATTTGCCATGGGCTGGAGGTCCTTCACGAATGTCAACTCCCGGATGCTCTACTTTGCCCCTGACCTGGTTTTTAATGAGTAAGTGCCCCTGGACCTAGACCCCACATAAACACAGTCTGACCAGCATGGATGGGGATGGGGATGATAGGGTGATGGTTTGATCTTCAGGTAAGGCAATGAAGGTCCTAACCAGCCAGACCAGTATGAGGTTGCATTGCCTGTCTGGAAGGCCAACTTGTTCGAGGTAAGGGAGAGTGGTGTTGAGGCCATCCCTTTCCCATCAAAGGTCCAACTCTGGTGTGTTGGCTATGGTTCTAACCTGTTTTGTGGTTTGTCTCAGAAATCCATGTAAAGTTCCTCTTCCTTAACTCAGAGCAACACAGGAAAGGGGCAGAAAGACTAGCTGTGGGTTGAAGAACCTTTGATTCCTTTGCTACTACAGCCACCATTTGTTCAGCAATTATTTTGTGCTAGGGCTCTTCTAAATACTTTGTAAATTTACCTCATTGAGGTCTCATTACAACCTGGTGGAATAACATCTATAATCCCCTTTTTGTGGATGAGGAAAAGCTCAGCAAAAAAAAGGTGACTCATCCAAGGTCACACAGCTACTGCACTTTGGAGAGAGGATTCAAATGTATGTCTGTGTAACCCCAAGCTTTTCGATTGCCACATGGTGGTAGCTGGCGTGGAGAAGCAACTCCACTGCTCTCCAGCTATGTGATCTTGGCCCAGCCACTGCTTTTCTCTTAAAATCAAGTTTAATTAATACCTTCCTTGCTTCCAGTTTTACTTATAAATTTGCCCAAGGGCTCAGATTTTGGAATTAAACTTTCCTGGACTAAAATCTCAACTCCACTATATCCTACATCTATTCCTTAGGCAACACCCTTAAATTCCCTGACTCTCAGTTTCCTTATATGTTAATAATAGAACTTGTGGTTTGTTTTGGTGCATAAATGGGAGCTAATGGATATAAAATGATTGGCCAAGGTAGGCACAAAATAAAAAAGAAGTCCCTCTCCAATACCCTCCTTCCCTAATTTGTGATAATCTTCTCACATCTGCTATTTAAAGTTTCTGAATGGCACTAAAGATGGAGCTGTCAAGAAAAAAAATCTTCCCAAGGACTTTGTTCCATTCTCACCCCTGAGAATTTGGTCTGGGCAGGAATTGGCCTTTCCTCCCTTCCAGCCCTCTAACCCAATAAAGCCTTAACATGAAATCTACAGGACAGTGGTTCCTTCTCGTACTGCAGTGCCAATCAGGGGAGAGTGCTCACCCACAGCTGCCCTTTTCCAACCCAGCCAGCCCTGGTAGCCATAGGCTAAAAATAACCACTGGGCTCTTGCCATGACCCACTCTGTTGTTTCCAGGCCTCTGAAGAGTTGTCTGTAATGTTATCTCCCAGTGTAGGCCTTGAAAAGTCCTCTTCCTCGTTACTTTGATCTCCCACCCTCACCCCTCTGCAGCTCTTGAGTGATTGAATCAACTCCCTGGGCACTTGCACCAGCTTCCCCATAGCTCTGAGACTTTGGGGCTTTGCAAAGTTATAATTGGTTATTTTCTAAATCATTATTTCATTTTTTGCCTCTGAATTAGTATGTGGCACCTCAGCTCAGCTTTCTGGCTCAGTCTTATTCACCTTATCAAAAGATGCTACGGGGTTCTCCACAGGGTCAGGGGCCTAAGAACATCAGGCTCCTCGCTCCCTGATATAACCTTCTTCCCCTTCCTCCTGTATGAACCCACTATGTTATAACTCTCTGGGTCCCTAGAAACATCTAGACTAGTATTTCTCAACAGAGATGCTATTGACATTTTGGGAGGAATAATTTTTCATTGTGAAGAATGACCCTGCGTATTGGAATATGTTTAATGTCGCTGACACCTGCCCAATAAACACTAAGTAGGACCTCAGTCACTGTGACAGCCTAAACTATCCCCACACATTTCTAATGTCTACTAAGGAGGCTCTACCTCTCCAGTTGAGAGCTGCAAATCATTGCCAACCTGCTTAAGGTAGTGATGAGGAAACTGAGCCCAAAGAGAGAGACAAGGATTTGTCCAAGCTGGGGTAATCCATTTGCTGATCTCTCCAACACAACACCTTGTCATAAACCCGCCTTTCTTTTATAATGGGCTTGAACACTAGCTCATGTCCTTCAGTAAATTACTGAATTTCACTGAGCCTCAGTCTTCTCATGGTGAATAGGTTCATAATGATACCTTACTATATGATATTGATTGAACATTTACCATGTGTCATGCAGTGTGCTCAGTGTTTTCCAATCCTCGTTTCTCCATTACCCACAATCCTTTATTCCCACTTGCCCTTGCTTTCCTCTTGCCTCTCCTTTTCTCCACTCCCCTTTCCCCTCCCTTTCTTTCCTTTAGCTCTCCCCCTATAATTATCTTCTCCCTTCTTCTCCCCCACTTCTGAATTTCTTCCCTTGACTCCATTACTGCTTCTTTTTTTTTATTTTTTATTTTTTTTTATTATTTTTTTTTTTTTATTATGGGTAAAAATAAAAATTCTCACAATACATACAAACATTTGTAAAATGATATATAAATATATATGCATATATGTGTATTTGCTTACAAAAATGTTATTGTAACATTAATGTTACTGCTTCTTTTCTCTCCTCTCTCCACCTTCTCTCTCCCTTGTGCCTGCAGCAATGTTGCTGCAATGTAACAGCAGTCCTCTATGCTTAGACCATGAGTTCAGTGGTAAAAAATACTTGTGACGTTGTCATCAACAGAAGGTTGTGAGTACAAAAGATACCCTAGAAGAGCCAGGCCCCAGATCAGCAAATCTTACTCAAAAATTTCTCTAAGGTGAAAGAGCTTGGAGCAGTACTGTTCTGGGCAGTTGATCTTTGGTATCATCTAAATACTTCTTCTTTCCAGTTGGGCTCCAACCTGAATTGAATACTTTGAAGCTATCCAACCCCATCCAACTTTCTCCAAGGTAGCCAAGATCTCCCTGAGATAAAGTGGTGAGCTTCCATACAGCCAATACCAGGCCTGCTCATCCTCTAGACCAGGCTAGCAATTTACGGACCAAAATGACAAACCACAGCCTTCAGGCCTTATCTGTGAGCTCTTTGTCTTCTTTATTTAAGTGGGTGTCAAATTCCTTTTCCTTTCTCTCTATGCTACAAAATTAATTTTTCTCCCATGCGCGCGCGTGCGTGCACGTGCGCACACACACACACACTTGAATTCTGAAGTGCTGATAACCAGAAGGTTTACTACCCAACTAGCAGGAGGATGCTCTGTCTTCTTTCAGAGTTATGGCATGGCCAGTCTTGGAACAGAGAGGTTGCTTTCCCTTGAAAAGCTTGTCCAAGTCTTGGCTACTTACCAGTGATAGTGTGATAATCTTTTCATAGTTACTATAATAAAAGGAGCATGCCTGAGTTTATAGCTCTCAAACTGAGGTAATGTATAGTCAGTATATAGAGGAGTGGGCTCCCCTTCAGCTGGGGACATTGAGATTAGACATTCCAAAATAATTTTTGGCTGATTTGAGAAACATTTTGAAACGAGATGTGGTATCTCCTTCTTTGGAAGTTTTTAAATAAATAACTAAATTTATAGTATAAGAAATGGAATTCAAACCAAGAAGCTACATAACTGACAAGGTGGATATCCATGGTCACTGGTGTCCTGGTCTCCTATGTTTAGAGCTGATTGCTAGGACCTATCCCATAAAAATCTTCCAACTTGTGCTGCCCGAGTCTGACTCTGGCTCTGGCTCTGTCTGTAGCTGGGATATTAGAACTGTGATTGGAGAGACTACATGTATTCCCCTTTGTTTTCATTTGGTTAGGCTTTCCTGTACCTGTCTCAGGAAACAGGAGGGGCAAGAGGACCTGGAAATATCATTTGCTAATCCATATACTGGTCAAGGGAGATGAGTAGGTATCAGGATACCAGGATTTTGAAAAAAGGGGGAGGGCGCAGGAAAAAAGAAAAACCTTGTTCCTTGTCATTAATGCACTAGCAGAAGACACAGCAATATTTTCCTGAAGAACCTAGGGAAGGGAGAGCAAACAGAAATGTGCCCTCTGGGCTTGTTATAAGGCTCCCATTACTTCTCTCCTCTCTCTGTGTATCTCTTTCCCAGGTACCGCATGCACAAATCCCGGATGTACAGCCAGTGTGTAAGAATGAGACACCTCTCCCAAGAGTTTGGATGGCTTCAAATCACCCCCCAGGAATTCCTGTGCATGAAGGCACTGTTGCTCTTCAGCATTAGTAAGTGCCTCGAGGGACAAAGAATGCATTTGGGGCTCAGAGGGGGCCTGTTTTTACTTTTAAAAGGTTAACAGGTGAGGAGTCAGCCCCTGGAAATGTCCCCTCTATTTTCCTTTTCCTGTCCCAGCATCTGTCTTCCTGAAAACAATATTTTTGCTAGAATTCAGCCTCCATCAGATCCCATCATACTCTCAACCTGTCTTTGGGACGAGGCCCTTTGGGATAATTGTAGCGGGTCTTCCTGTTTTCCCATAACTTCTGTCATAGACACAAGCAAGAACCACTTTAACATCCCTTGCAGGGCAGTAGAGCAGGAAGGATAATCTGGAAGAACTCTCCTCTTCTGCCAACAAGAGGAGAGCTACATTAACAACTCAGACAGGGTTTATTTGGCAGCTAAGGAAACTTTCTTTAGTCTCTTCTAAGCAAATTGTTGTTTTAGTGTCTGTGAGGATGAAAGCAACATTTTATATAAAAAGCCATGTGTTTTATTTGTCTAAATCAGACCTGAACTGTGGACAACATAAATCCATATGTCCTAAGAAATGTGTAGATGGGAAGGCTAGAAAAAGGAGAGGTATGGTTTAATTTTTTTACTTGAATTTCTTCAGACTCAGTCCAATTAGCCTTTTCCCCAAGTATTCCATGGCAGTTTGAAGGCCCCAGGCACACAAATGTCAGCTGACAGGAAGCCAAGCAGATGGTTCTCTCTCTGTTGGGGTAGAGGTCAATTTTGTGGTCAGAAAACTTGATGCTTGGTCTAATGCTCCTTCGTGGGCATGCTTCCCTCCCTATTCTGTCTTCATCCCACATCAGTTCCAGTGGACGGACTGAAGAATCAAAAATTCTTTGATGAGCTTCGAATGAACTACATCAAGGAACTCGATCGTATCATTGCATGCAAGAGAAAAAATCCCACATCCTGCTCAAGGCGCTTCTACCAGCTCACCAAACTTCTGGACTCTGTGCAGCCTGTAAGCAAAAGATGAAGGGTGCTTTGTCAGGGCGAGAATCCTGATAGAGTCAAGTGATAAAGTTTTCCTGTGGGGTCTGACCCCACCTTCTGGGAGGTGCCTCCATTCCCCTCTGGCTTTCAGTGTGGTCCAGGAAGGAAATGCAATGGAGAAAAAAGAAACACAGGTCACAGTGTCCCACTTGGATGTTGTGAAAGGAGTGGAGGATTTGGGATCAGATCATTTGGGGCTCAAGCAAGGGGCATGGAGCAGATGTGTTCTCTAAGGAGACAAAACAGACCTGTATGATTTCTCCCTCTCTCTTGAGCCATTTGTGTTTGAGTGTGAGGAAGAAAGTTTGCAAGGGTGTAAGAGATTTCTTGGGATCCCTCAGTGATTCCCTTGAGACTATATAACACACACACACACATACTACCTCACAGGGGAGAACCAAGGACAGGGAAGGGGAAGAGACAAAGCTCAAAAGACCAGACATCAGAGGTTGGGGGAGAGCCTAGCAGAAACCAGCTCTTTGTCAATCCTGTTTTCTGCTTTCTCCCTATCTTATTTTCTCCCTGCAGATTGCACGAGAGCTGCATCAATTTACATTTGACCTGCTAATCAAGTCCCACATGGTGAGCGTGGACTTTCCAGAAATGATGGCAGAGATCATCTCTGTACAAGTGCCCAAGATACTCTCTGGGAAGGTTAAACCCATCTATTTCCACACACAATGAAGTTTTGGAAGCCCCAGTTTCCCAATCTACACCTTCTCTTTTCAGATGTCTTTTACTGTTATAACTCTGCACTACTTCTCTGCAGTGCCTTGGGGAATTTCCTCTACTGATATACAGTCTGTCATGAAGATGTTCTTGATTTCTATTTGCTGGGCTTTTTTGCCTTTTCCTCCTTTTTTCCTACTTTCCTCCTTATCTGACTCTCCCATAGCACCTTTAGACTCTGCCCCCTGCCATGGTTCCTATCTGTGTTTTGAATGGTGTTGTATTTCTTTAAATCTGTGATGATCCTCATGTGGCCCAGTGTCAAGTTGTGCTTGTATACAGCACTGCTTTTTGTGCCAGCCACATAAACGTTTACTCATCTAATGCCACGGGAAGTTTAGAGAGCTTATGGTATTTCAGGAAACAAATGAACCTTGCTGGGATTTTTTCCTCTTAAAAATATAAAAACAAATGAATAAACAGAAATCCCCGAAGAGGCCAACTAGAAGGTGAAAATGTAGGCCTGTGGGGAGCCACTGCTTTTACATCACCCCTCCCTCCCTGGGAATCTTTCCTTCCCGCCAATGGCTAATGCCATTAGAGGGCAAGGTGACCCCAGAACTGAGTTTGGAAGAGGCAAAGAAAGAGAGGGCAAAGAGAGCAAATGAATCCCTTATACTTGCCCAAAGCCTTGGTTCCTGCGTGCTAGACTGCTCCACTGCAGTTCACTTCATTGTACAGAAAAAGTGCTTCTTGTTTGAAAACTTGCCTGCATGTAAACACCTCTCCCCTAAACCTTTTTTCTCTCTCTCCCTCTGCTTCCACCCTCAAATTGAGTTTCAGTAGCTTCTAAGAGTTTTGAACTAAATATTCTCTTTAGCCAAAACTTGGCCATTTTCCCTGAAGAGTCAGACCAGTGAGAAGGAGGAGAGGAGAAATTTGACTCCTTGGAAGGCCCTATTTGGATCCAGGTCTGCTTTCTTGTATGTGAGCCAGGGAGGAGGAGCTCGGGGCTGGAGTCAGAAGAGAAGGAAGTAGTGGCTTGGCTGTTCTCCTGCTTAAAACAATGAAGATTTGATCCCTCAGTGCCACTACCTTTGCTTCCACCTTTAAAAGATATAACTAAAGTTTTCTACCTGACTTCATGTACCCACAAGCTATCCCCACCTTCCCTTTATGGGCTTGAACTTCACCAGACTCCATTTCAGCTGTGGTGGTGAAACTTGTCTACTTATTTGGGCATGTTCACAGATTCTGCTAAGAGCCCCCACCACCAAGAACGCTAGTAGACCAGCAGCACTGACATCTATCTCTAGATGCCAGTTTGCTCAAATATTTCTCACCAAACTGTCAGATTGCTAGAGCCCTTGGACGAACTGGAAAAAAGTATCACAGGGATTGGACCAGCTGGAAGTCTTGCCCTTGTCCCCCAGAAATGATAACCTCCCACCAAAAGACACCCACATCCTCCTTCACTGCAGCTAATAGGGCTACCTAGACTACCAGACCATGGTTGAAGAGTAGACTCAGTTACCAGGGTAGGAAGAATACAAGCACTAGAAACACCCAGCATGTCCACCTGCAAAAGTCATGTGAAAAGGGAGAAAGAACCAAGAGGAGACTCTTAATACTGAATTAAAGTCTTCAGTAGCAAAGTCTAAAGCCAGATGGGCACCATCTGTTGAGCTTACTCCTCATCCCCTTCTGTTGCTGATTCTGGGTTCTGACATTGGCCATAGCCATTCAGACTCCCCACTATTATTGCTGTCTCTCAGTCAGAGGGAGACTGAAACATTGAGACTTCCTGTGGAACCATGGCCTCTTTTGGAAAGGTCTGGTTGATGTGACTTCAATGGGCTGCCACCCATGGACTGAGGATGTGATCCTGGGATAGTTTAATACAGCCGTTTGGCACAGCTCTGTTCTATTGATTTGTCCCCCAAACCCTACGGGTAGGGGGAATGTCCACCTGCTTTCTCATCTTAGCTTTTAACTTCATCTGCTAAATTCAAGAAATCAAGGGTCAGTCACCAAGCTGCCAATTTCAGTTGGTTCACTCTACTTGTTGAGAAGTTAGTTGCTGCATGACACTATTCACATGGGATTCCTCCCCTGCTTTCTGTGTGGATATTAATAGGCAAATCATCTTGCAAAACAACTTCTTTAAATACAAGGTAGAAGGGAACCTAAGATGGGTGATGTGCCAATCCAAGACTGCTGAACAAAACTAAAGTTGACAAGTTCCCTTTCTAGAGTAGGATAAACAAATTCTGGTTTTCCCTGTTTTGACACCATCTGGTTCATGTAAGCTCACAAAATCACTTTTAGCTGTTTTTAAAAGAAAAAGTCCACCACTCTTCTCAGTTCAACTAGGTTACATTTCAATAGTTCTTTTACATCTATTTTGAAACGATTTTCATCTTTTGTGGTACATGGATTCAATTATATCATCCTAATACTTCTCCTTGTAAATCCTAGAGACACTCCTTTCCATATTTCTGACTATCAAATATTTCATCGTTATGGATTTCCCAGTTGTGACTCTTGTCTTTATGAATATATATTTTTCTTTTGCAAAAGCCAAAAATCAGTGAAACAACAGTGTAATTAAAAGGAGCAACATCTGGATTACTCTCAATTTCCAAATGGCAAAACCAGTGTAAAACAGCTTAAACAAGGCTGTAGGCCTACTGTTTCTGCACTGGGATGTCTGTAAGTAAAGGAAGCTTTAGCTTGGCTTTTTTCCTCCCACGGATGAAAAGAGGAGGATTTTTTTTTTCTTTTGGCCATTGATGTTCCAACAATATAATTGTTCTCTGGACAGAAGTCTCATTTTGCATGCACTCTGCTCTATAAGCAGAGATGATGTGGTTGGTACACTGCTCACCCATGAAGAACTAGCCACCCAGACCCACTCACCTGTTGACCTGGAAGATGAGGATCACTTACAAGACAAGTTAACAGGAACGGTCTCCAAAGAGATTTGCAGTGCTGAATGGAGATGGACAGTGAGGAAGAAAAAAACGGAGCATCAAGGAAAAGACTCCATCTATGCTAGGCAGCAGATAACTGCCAGGGTCATGAACTCTGTAGTCAAAGAAAAGAGTCATGTGGCAGTTTCAGCTCTTGTTCATTGGGCAGCTGGCCTGGGCCTGGCCTCTGAGCTGAAATGTGGGTTGGAATCTTTGTTCCATAGCTTTTCTATGTCACAGGCAGTATAGTTGTTCTTTGGAGAGTTCATTATTTTTTTAAATTGCCTTACCCTGAGAAAGGAATTTTTTGAGGGATTGTTATATATATTTGAAGAAAGAAAATCAGTAATACATATATTTTTATGTATGTTCACTGGCACTAAAATAGAAAAAAAAATGAGAGTTTCATTTTGTCATTTGGGTAGTTGCTGAGGTAATTGTCCAGGTTGAGAAATAATGTGCTGGTGCTACAGCCCGCCTCTGTCCATTTTCTTCTAAATACATAGATAGATTAGGTAGATAGATAGATAGATATAGCAAGATGTATTCCACTTGTACTTTAAGAGAAAATAGGTCCACCATCTACGTGATTCTAATACCACTCAAATGACCTAACCTGGAACTTCAAGAAGCTTCTAAGTGTTTGTTACATTAGACACAGCACAGGCATGGCCTTGCCCCTTCCTTCTCTCCCTTGAAATTCAGCAGATTGAAAGGTCCAAACCACTCCCTACACCCCTTCCCATCCCTGCACCAGCGATGGGAAGAGTCATGAGACTCTGTCCAGACAGCCCAGTAACTATCCCAGCATGGCCCCGACATGGCCCTGGAAAAACAAGGGGTTGATTACTAATTGTCCTGTGCCAGTTGCCCAGGTGAGAAAGCACTGGGACAAAGGAGGGGACTTCATGTTTTAACCCCAGATAGGGTGTCAAGAGAACCAGGAATGCTAAAGCACAGGACCAAACCCCAAACTTAAAATAGCCATTTAGCATGTGCAATTTCTTGTAAAGGGAAGTTTCTGCTCCTGCTGCCTTTTATAGGCATGTCAGTTCTTACCACTGATCTCTTTGAAAATCTTGAACAGAGTTTAAAAAGAAAGACACAAAAGAAGAGATGAAACCATCATATTATATAACCAAAGATATACTTAGTATCTGCTAAGATACCAAAATTTTTAAGGGCAGGGAGGGAGCAAGCATCAGTACCTATATGTTGAGCTGTCCAAAGACAGACTAAAGGATGTTGCTGGTGACTGACTTATAATAAGAGTTTTGTGGGACATCCCCTCACAATATACATGTTTAGAGGAGTTGGAGATAAATGGGATTTGGGGCCCTTCACTAAGTGATTTTATAAGCAGAACAAGCTTTCTTTTTCTTGAGTAGTTGCTGAGCACATTCTTGAAACTCCATCATTATATGGTTGGAAATGGAGCCGGTCTTGGCCACTGTTTGCTAGCACCCATGTTAGCATAACTGAAGATGTGAAGCCCTTGCTGAGAAAGGGAGCTTTTAAAGTACTAGACTTTGCACTAAGAGGGACAGCAGGCAGAAATCCTCTTTTCTGCCTATTTTGGATGGCACAAAAAGTTCTCTGCAGGTCAAGGCAGAGGGTTGAAATATATTGTAAATGAGCATTTGTATCCATGTTTAAAAATTGAATTATATAGAGAGATACAATGTGTTCCTATAGCTTTACCTTTCTCTGCACCTTTATATTGGGTTCCAGGTAGTAAATGATACCATGTACTTGTGAGAGAGGCTGCAGTTACGTTTTAGAAGCCCTCTCAGAATGGACAAGACACAAGGGTTGATCAGATAACTAGGAGATCACTGACCCTATTGAGACCAGACACATAGGCCTTGCAAAAAGACATAGAGGGTAAAAGGGTAGAGTACATGATGTATCGCACTGTATTAACCCATGACAGATGAATGTGGAAAGGATGGTGGAGACTCATTGGAATTGACTGAAATTGATCACAGGAAAGACCCAGACTTGGTGCCAAAGGCCCACCCAAATAATTGGCTATCTGGCTCTTTAATGGGATCTGGCTGGGTGGGCAAAGGAAGGGCGTTCTTCGATCTTCACTATCCTTTTGAGAGAATGGCAGCTTCCTACACTTGGGATCCTGGAGCATGTGCTCCATCTTTCACACAATTAAATCAAATGCAATTGAGGTGTTCTTGCTACTGGGTGTCTGTGCTCTAATTCTGGTTTTGGAGATGTTCTATAAAGATTTTGACAAATGAAAATGTGTTTTTCTCTGTTAAAACTTGTCAATGTACCAGAAGTTGTATCTCTGTAGGTGCAAGTCCATCTCTTCCAATGGATAGGGGTGTGTTCCTTCAATTAATTAAAAGTTTAATTCTGGGAACTGTTCCCCAGAGCCTCCCAAATCTCAACCATTTCTAGGTGAAGGCAGAAAGAATCCACATTACTCCTCAGACACCTCAGATGAGGTAACAAACCAATCAGAATTCTCCCCCTTTCATTCTAAAAAAAAAGAGTGGTAGATATTTGAAATTAGCAGGTGGATTTTTAGGGTGAAAATAGCCTTTGAATTAGCTAAGATTTATTTCCACTTGATTTGGCCGGAATAAGTAAGTCATAAACATGGATTGTTTCCCAGCCCCAATTCAATAGAGCTGGGATGCTAACTCCTTGCCCCACTTGTCCCTTAGCCTTTTATGGAATTGAATGAGAATCTATGAACTTGATAGCCCTCAGGGCCTGAAGCAGTTCCCATATATGCTACTTAACAAGGCTCTCATGTAGCTGCAGACTCCATTGGCCACCAAAGACTGGAACACATGTATATCCATACCTCAAAAGAAATACAATTCTCAAATGTTACTGCTTCTTTGGTGGTGCCCTCCCTGGCTGCCGCCTCACAGAATGGGACCCTCTACCCTGCATAGAAAACAGGCTAAGCCTGCAGAGTCTCACAACCTTAACCCTTGGTGCTAACTGCCCTGCAACCAAGTGCCTGTGGAGCTGTACTATCTTGTAAACCACTTGGGTGCTGAAAGCGCCACCATCAGGGTGACCCAAACCAAAAATAAAAAAGAGAAAGAGAGAGAGTCCTCTCACTACTTGATGACACCTTTCTGCTTTCCCCTAAACTGGAACATTGATTAGGGAGTGCCTCGGACATGACATTCTTGTGCTGTCCTTGAGATTAATTTGCCAGCAGGAGGGAGCAGACTATGTAACCAGAGATAAGAATTAATTTTTGATGTTGAGGGAAAAAATTAAGCAAAAGAAAGAGAAAGAAAGCATCATATAAAATTTTAAAAAGAAACTAATTTTGTTTGAAACTTCTTTCGATGGAGCTTCGGTTCTCACAGCGGCACTTGGCCTCCAATGGGCAACAGGACCAGCTCCAAGAGCTAGTGTTCCATTCTCTTTTTGTAATCTTGGAATCTTTTGCTGCTCTAAATACAATTAAAATGGCAGAAACTTATTTGTTGAAATACATGTGTGATTCTGGGTTTGTCTCTGCCTCTGCTTTCAGAAATGTCATCCATTGTGTAAAATATTGGCCTGCTGGCCTGCCAGCTAAAACTTGGCCACAGCCCTTGTTGTGGCTGCAGGCTCTAGTTATTGTTAACAGAGAGACCCAAGAAAAGCTGCTAATGTCTTCTTATCACCGTTGTTAATTTGTTAAAACATAAAACATCTAAAATTTCAGATGAATGCTTCAGAATTCTTTTAATTATCACTCTTTATTGACTGTCTTCATTGAAGTCAAGAGTTGATATCATGCCCAGTGAGTAGTCTTTTATGCTACTTTGATTTTCATATGTTTCTTAAAAACTTTACACAGAGGTTGTAAATTTGTCATTGCCTTAGCATAGGTTGACCTGGGACCAACAAATAATTAAAGGGTCTGGGCTGGAAAGCACAGATGGGCACTAGCAGCTCATCACAACTTCTCATCAAAAAGCCTAAACTTATCAGCCAGGGGAAAGCCATGCAAAGCCCAGCTGTTCACTCTCACATCCTCATCCTTGTGGGAGAATAAAATGAGCAGGACCATTACAGTCCAGTTCTTGCCAAGCTTCAGATAAACAATGGACACATTCACATCTTCCAGTGTTTTTCAGGGGTCATACCATCCTTAATCACCCAGGTAAAATCTGAGCCAGCCTTTTTTTGGTTCCGTCAGTTCAAACAAATCCCCTTCCAGTCTACTGTTGGTTTGAATACTTATGAGATACCAAGTTGAGTTTCTAGGCTTGAGATACAAGTCATCAATGAGGTGTGACAAACATGAATAATAAGAAAGCTCTCTGCTTCTGTCTCTTAGCATGTAATAGGGGTTATCACAATGCCTCCCTCCTGGACTGGTTTGGGGATTCAGCGAGAATGTATGTTACAAATGGTGGGTACATTCTTTGCATTGCTACCTTTTACAATGCCAGAACTCCTGAGAGGTTTCTATATTTAACCATGTTTGTCATTGACTCTCTCAGAGTAGATGGATTCCTTGTTTTTTATATCAGCATTTAGTGGGGAGGAGAAAACATGAGATTCCTGGAATATGTTTGGAGTATGTATGTGTCTAAATAAGAGAACAATATGTATGTTTGTGGGTTGTTTGTGTAAGACTGGGGTGGAGTTAGGAACCTCTCTGACCCCCATTACTTTTGTCCTTTCCTTTGCACCTACAGAGTATGACCTCACAATCTGCCCTACTCGGCTTCACTCACCACTCAGTTCCTGCCTAAAGAGCTAAGGTTGTTAGCACCCCACATATATTTTCTGAGAAGTGGCAAAGCACAGAGGTCAGGAGGGCACATGACACATGGTGGTTTGGAAAGAGCCTGAAGCCCAGAGTCCAGTACATGCCTTGTTCTTGGTCACACAGCTAGTTATAGCCAGGATTCCAACCCACTGATTCACTCTATGATAATGAGAAACTCCCTCCCCTTTTCTGGATCTCAGTTTTCTCATCTGTGAAATGAGTATGTCATAAGGTGGGGTGAGGTGTGGAGTAGGACTAGATGAGATGGTAAGTACCTTCCACTTGGAACCTATGGTTATTTCACACAGCAGCCCCTTTCTTAATCATGACATAGGGAAGAATGGAAAGGTCCTTTTACTCTCCCAAAGCATATAGATTTGGAGATAGAATCACTATGTATGCATACAACAAACATTTACTGAACACCTGGGAGGAAGGGGAACAAAATGACAATTGAGTCTAATGCAACAGATGCTATCAACTCCTTTATGGATGGGGAAAAGGTTCAGAAATACAATACTTTGTTTATCATTTAAATCATCTCATAAATCACAGCCATAAATAGCAGAGATTGGGCTAAATTCTGATTTAGAAATGCTGACTTTTATCAGTAGAAGTGGTCTTAGACATCATCTAGCTTAAACTTCTCATTCTTCACCAGAGGAAGCCCAGTAAGGGACTGACCCTAGAACACCCAGCTCACAGCCCCTTCATGTGTCTGCAGGCAGCATGCCAAGTTGTTGAGGCCACTGAGAACCTTTTACATCTCCTGCACCCTGGGCTAGGAACCTGTGAGAGAAACTCCACCTCTAGTTGTCAGTGGCTACCATATATAGGACTCAAGGATTTCTATCCTAACTTCAGTGCCTACTTCTCCTATCACCCACGTCCCAGAGGCTTTGTTCATGCTGCTGTGGGTTAGGGAGAGAGGAGAGAAGTGTTGGTGGATTTGGAGTAGGGACCTCAGAAGCAAAATGAGAAACATTCAAAAACATGCTGAAGTATGAGAATTTCCAAATTAGCAGACATATGCAAGTGATTCATATAATCAGATTGTCCTGCTACCATTTTAGGTGCTTTAGCTTATCTTCTTTCCTTAGCTTTTCCTGAGGGAGTTTCAAGCAAGGAGAAAGGCCATTTTGGGTACTTGGTTAAACTGCTTCCCAGCAAGCCTCAAAAAAAAAAAAAAAAAAAAACTGGCTTAAGCCAGACTGTGTGCTAATAGTCCCAATCCATGGGGCACTTCAGATCCCAGACTACGAAACAGGCCAGCAGAGTAGCCAGATGCTGTGAGAGGCATATCACCCATCACCTGGAGAGTGGCACTTCTCCTAAAAGGAGGCATGCCCTCTTGACGCTTGTGCACAGTACCAAGGGCGAATAATGTCAGGGTCAGACTAATCTTGTGGGCAAATCCCATTGCCTCACAAGACTGCAGGGAACCCGTCACAGGGCACAGTATCCAATCATTCCCGCATCCATTTGTTCTTTCATTTATTCAATGACTATTTATTTGTACAACCACTATTTACTCTTTATAGGAACTGGACAAACACTGATCTCAAAGACCTCAGGACTTGGCAGCACAATTCTTGGAATGTGTTCAGGGGTCTTTTTGGTGACAGCTTGCATTTCTTATTGTGGCATCTGCATCTGCCACAGGGTTCCAAGAGGGCAGAGAAGTGGCCCCAGAGAGGGGCAGTAGCATCATCTTAAGGGATTGTGCAGGCTGTGGGAAGGCAACCAAATCGGTGCACAATGGTGTGGGGCATCTTTCATTCATCCAAACAAGAAATTAAGAAAAAATGTTGGAGGAGCACAGAGGAGACAATATTACACCTATCCAGAGGAGATGACATCGGATTCAGGCCCTGAATGATGAGATGAAATTCCATAGGAGAAGGGAGCTGGGCAGGCAACCAAGTCAGGAGAAACAGCATAGGTGAATGCACAGAAGCAGGAAAGTATGACTGCTAGTTTGGGATAGCCAAAGTAAATGGGAAGTAGTGAGGTGCAGTAGTTGGAGATAAGTCTGGGCTGGAGTCCCACTGTGAAAAATTTCATGTATCCTGCTAAAAAGAAAATTTCTCCTGTACGCCAATTGTTCTCAGTTGCCATATGTGATAGATAATGGCCCCATGTGTGACACACACTCAAGGGAGCCTTAAGTGTTATATGCAATTCCTGACACACAGCTATCTCTGAGCCCCTTTCTTTCCCACTTAAGAGCGCAAATATCAGTAAGAGTGAGTGAGACTGATAATATTAGAAAGAAAAACATTTATTTTTCTAGAGTGTATTTTTAATAACTTTGGTGTTTAAAATATTACCAACAAATTATTTGCCATACTTCACAACTGATGATATCACACCAGTTGCAATAACTAAGGATTTTTTAGCAAAGCTGTAACATAATTGGTTTGGGTAGATGAAAGATATTCTGAAACATATTGAATGAGAATGTAATATTAGGTGAAGCAGAGGCTTATTTAAGGGCAGAATAATAACAACAAAAATATAATACAAATAATAAAATTTATTGAGGACTTACCATGTGCCAGAAAAAAATGCTAAGCTCTTTATATTGTTTAACTTATAAAATCCTCACATCAATACCATGAAGTGAACACAATTATTCCCATTATAAAGATAATAATAATATTAGCAGGAGCAGATGATAGGGAAGTAATAATGTTAATGTACTGAGAGAATCCTGTACCCAGCAGAACTATCTTTCAAAAAAGTTAGACATTTTGAAACAGACCTTCACTAAAAGAAATTCTTAAAGATGGACTTCAGACAGAAGGAAAATGATCTTGAGTTTTGATAAACATGTTTGTAAATCTAAACAAACATTGACTATATAAAAGTAATAGTAATATTTAATCTGTAGGAAAAAATAAAAAGATAGAATTAAGAAAGTGAGCAATAATTTACACAATGGTAAAGGGTCATTGGAGTTAAAAGTGTTCTAATATCCTTCAGTTATTGAGAAAGAAGATAAAGATGCTCAATAACTTTGGACTTTAATAAGTATATGTATATTAAAGTAGATAAGAAGAAAGATTGAAGGTCAAAGGATGAAATATATATACCAGGGAAAGAGGAAACAAAGCTTGTACATTTATGTTAATAACAGACAAGATAGACTTTATGAGAAAAAGTTCATAGTCATAAAACAATCAAGTTTACTAGGAAGATAAAACCATTTTAAATTATACAACTTTGAAACAATGAAATACAAATTTAAGCTACATGAAAGAGTTAACAAACTTGGCAATATACTGGGAGATTTTAACATACCTCACTCAAGAATCGATAGATTAAGCAAACCAAAAAATAATTAGCAAGGATATAGAAGATTTGAACAGAAAAATTAAGAAAGTTTTATTTTCCTGATCATATATAGCGCATTAGACACAACACTGGAGAATACTCATTCTTTTCAAGCACATGCATAGGGAAATAATCCATATGCTAGGACAGGGACCAGAATATTAGAGCCATTGGGCCAAATCAAAATCCAACCTGCTTCCTATTGTCTTTGTTTTGTTTTGCTTTGCTTTTTAAATTTAAGAGCTTTTTTGAGATATAGTTTGCATACCATACAATTAACCCACTTCAAGTGTATAATTCAATTGCATTAGGATGTTTTTGCATTCATCACTACAATCAATTATAGAACATTTTCATTGCTCCAAAAGGAAACCTCACAATGCTGAACCATCACCATCCAATCCCTCCATCCCCTACAGCACGAGGCTACCACAAATATACTTTCTGTTTCCAAAGGTTTGCTTATTCTGGACATTTCACATTAAGAGAATCATAAAATATATGGTCCTTTCTGACTGGCTTTCTTCACTTTGGATTATGTTTTCAAGGTTTACCCATGTTGTAGCATGTATTTGCATGTCATTTTTTTATTCTTGAATAATATCCCATTTTATGGATATACCGTATTTTATTTCTCCATTCATCGGTTGAACATTTGTGTTGTTTCCAGTTTCTTGGCTATTATGAATAACACTCCTAAAACATTCTTGTACAAGATTTTATGTGAACATGTTTTCATTTCTCTTGGGTATATAGATAGAAATGGAATTGGTAAGGCATGTGGGAACTCTATAATAATTTTTTTTTACCAAAATGACAGAATATCTTTATTATATCTTTGTAATTTGCAATTGCTTACTTTAACTTTGACATAATGCATGGAAGCAAAATCTGAACAAAGTTTCTCATTTGTAAATCATAGTCTATGTGTTTGAGGGCATGCAGGCTTTCTATTTTTTATATTTAACTTTTTTATTATGGAAGTTGTGGGTTTACAGAACAGTCATGCATAAAATACAGGATTACCATATAACACCCTCTTGTGAACAACTTGCATTGGTGTAGAACATTTCCTACAATTGATGACAGCACATTTTTATATTTGTACTATTAACTATAACACATGGCTTAACTTGGGGTTCACTGTGTCATACAGTTCCATGGATTTTTTAAAACTGTTGTTCTATCACCATATAGACAACCTAACATTTCTCCTTTTAACCACATTCAGATATATCAGTGCTGTTAATTATGTTCACAATGTTGTACTACCATCACCACCATCCATTACCAAAACATTTCCATCATTCCAAATAGGGACTGTATATATTTTAAACCTAACTTCCCATTCCCTATACACACCCCAACTCTTGATAACCTATATCCTAGATATCAACTCTATGGGTTTGCTTATTCTAGCTATTTCATATAAGTGGGGCCACACAATATTTGTCCTTTGGTGTCTGGCTTATTTCATTAAACATGATGTCATCAAGGTTTATCCATTTTGTCACATGTATCAGAACGTCATTACTTTTTATGCCCTGAATAATATTGCATTGTATGTATATACCACATTTTGTGTATTCATTTGTCACTTGATAGACACTTGTGTTGTTTCCATATTTTGGCAATTGTGAATAATTCTGCTATGAATGTGGATGTGCAAATATCTGTTCCAGTCCATGCTATCAATTGCTTTGGGTGTATGCCTAGAAGTTGGATTGACAGGTCATAGGGTAATTTTATACTTAACTATCTGAGGAAACGCCTAACTGTCTTCCACAGTGGCTGCACCATTTTACATTGCCACCAGCAGTAAATGAGTGTCCCTATTTCTCCACATTCTCTCCAACACTTGTAATTTTCCATTTTATTAATAGCAGCCATTATAATGGGTGTGAAATGTTATCTCATTGATATCATTGTGGATTTGATTTGCATTTCCCTGATGGCTTATGATGTTGAGCATCCTTTCATGTGCTTTCTGGCCATTTGTGTATCTTCCTTAGAGGGATGCCTTTTCAAGTATTTTTGTCATTTTTTGGTAATAATAAACTTTATTTTTAGAGAAGTTTTATATTTACATTTACAGAAAAATTACACCAAAAGTAAAGGGAGTTCCCATATAACTCCCCCACACACACCCACAAAGTTTCCCCTATTATTTACATCATTAGTGTGGTACATTTGTTACAATCAATAAACTAATATTAAAACATTGCTACTAACCAAAGTCTATAGTTTACATTATGGTTTACACTTTGTGCTGTACAATTCCATAGGCCTTGACAAATGCATAATGTCATGTGTCCATCATTGCAATATCATACAGAACAATATCATCACCCAAATATGCCCTGTGTTACACCCACTCATCCCTCCCCCTCCCTTCTGAACCCCTGTCAGCCACTATCTTTATATCAATGTTACAAGTTCTTCTGTTAACACAAAATAATAACTACAATAACAATAAATCTACTATGGACTTCCTCCTTATGTTTGTTCATTCTTCAATCTTCATGGATTTGGGATGACCAGTTCAGGCTGAAAGGGGATTTAGATATTATGGAGAGATGGAAGGAATTGTTTTGATTGCAGTTGTAGATACTCCTTGTTTTTTTTTTTTTGATGGGACTTGTCCATCATCATCAATTTGCTGGTTGTCCAGGGCAAGTCTGAAGAACTGAAGAGTAGGAGTTGGTTGCTACTCTGCTGGGATTCAGAGCTCAATCGTCTTTTGCCCATTTTTTAAATTGGGTTGTTTATCATTTTTATTGTTAAGTTGAAGGATTTATTTATATATTATGGATAGTAAGGCTTTATAAATTATGTGGTTTCCAAATATTTTCTTCCATTGTGTAATTTATCGTTTTACTTTCATGATAGTCATTTGATATGCAAAGTTCTTTTTATTTTGTTGAGGTATCATTTATCTAATTTTTTTTCCTTCTGTTGTTTGTGCTTTGGGTGTAAAGTCTAACAAATCAATGCCTAACACAAAGTCCTGAAGATGTTTCCTTCTAGGAGTTTGATAGTTCTGGCTTTTATGTTTAGGATTTTTACCCATTTTGAGTTGATTTTTGTATAGAGTGTGAGGTAAGGGTCCTCTTTTTTTTTCAAATGGAGGTCCAGTTTTCCCAACACCATTTGTTGAAGAGAATATTCTTTATATATATATTTTTTTTATAAAAAGATACTTAGATTACATAGATGTTACACAAAAAATATAGGGATTCCCATATGCCCCACTCCCCACACCTCCCACATAAACAACATCCTTCATTAGTGTGGCACATTCATTGCAATTGATAAACACATCCTGGGGCATTGCCACTGGGCATGGACCATAGTTCACATTGTAGTTTACAGAAGAGAATATTCTTTACCAATTGAGTGAACTTTGCCCCCTTGTCAAAATAAGCTGACCATAAATGTAAGGGTTGATTCATGAGTTCTCAGTTTGATTCCATTGGTCTATATGTCTGTCCTTAGGTCAATAACATGTTGTTTTGATTGTTGCAATTTGTAGTACATTTTAAGATTAGAAAGTGTGAGCCCTCCAACTTCATTTTTCTTGTACAAGATGGCTTTGGCTATTCAGGGTCCCTCACCCTTCCCTTACTTTGATGATTGGCTTTTCCATTATGCACAGAAGATTGGTTGGGATTGTGTTGAATCTATAAATTGCTTTGAATAGGATTGACATCTTAACAATATTAAGTCTTCCAATCCATGGACACGTAATGTCTTTCCATTTATTTAAGTCTGCTTTAATTTCTTATAGCAGTGCTTTGTAATTTTATTTTCACTTCCATTACATCATTGGTTAGATTATTCCTAAATATTTGATACTTTTAATTGCTATTGGAAATTGATTTTTTTTCATGATTTTTCTTCTGAACGTCCATTGCTTGTATATGGAAACACTACTGATTTGGGGGGAGTTGATCTTGTTCTGCACTACTTTGCTGAAGTTGTTTATTAGCTCTAAGAGATTTTTTATGAATTTTTCAGGATTTTCTGTATATAGGATCATGTCATCTGCAAATAGAGAAAATTATACTTCTTCCTTTATAATTGGGTGCCTTTTATTTCTTTTTCTTGCCTAATTGCTCTGGCAAGAACTTCCAGTACAATGTTGAATAACATTGGTGACAGTGGGCATCCTTGTTTTGTTCCTGATCTTGGAGGGAATATTATCAGTCTTTCTCTATTAAGCAGGACGTTAGCCATGGGCTTTTTATATATGCTCTCTATCGTGTTGAAAAATTTTCCTTCTACTCCTAGTTCTTTAAATGTTTTTTTATCAAAAAGGGGTGCTGGACTGTGTCAAATGCGTTTTCTGCATCAACTGTTGATAATGTGTTTATTTCCTTTATTCCTTTAATGTGATGTACTACATTAATTCATTTTCTTATGTTGAACTACCCTTGTATACATGGCATAAATCCCACTTGATCATGGCTTATTATTTCATATAATATTAGATACTGTTTGCTAATATTTTGTAGAGGATTTTTGAATCATAATGCATAAGGAATATTGGTCTGTAATTTTCTTTTCTTGAGATAACTTTATATGGCTTTGGTATTTTGGTTATTTGGGAAATACAGAATGAGTTAAAAAGTCTACCCTCCTTTCAGTGTTTGAAGAGTTTCTGCAAGATTGGTGTCATTTTTCTTGGAATGTTTGGTAATTTACCAGTAAATCCATGTAGTCATAGGTTTTCCTTGTTGGGAGGGTTTTGATAATTGATCCATTCTCTTTATGGTTATTGGTCTGTTGAGATCTTCTATTTCTTTGTCAGTCAGTATAAGCCATTTGTGCATTTCCAGTAATTGTCCAATTCATCTATGTTATCTAATTTGTGTTGGCATACAGTTGTTCATAATATCCTCTTGTGTTCCTTTATATTTCTTTAGGATCAGTAATAATGTCCAATCTTCCAATTCTGATTTTAGTTATATCCAAACTCTCTCCTTTTCCCTTTGTAAGTCTAGCTAAAGGTTTGTTGATTTTCTTGACCTTTTCAAAGAAACAACTTTTGGCTTTGTTGATTCTCTATTTCTTTTAATTTATTTAATTTATTTTCCCTTTTATTCTTTGTTATTTCCTTCCTTCTACTCTTTTTGGTTTAGTTTGCTCTTCTATTCTTCAAACCCCCAAAATGAGATTAGTTCTCTCCTTTGAGATCTTTCTTATTTTTTAATAAGAAATTTAGAGCTCTAAATTCCCCTTTCAGTGTTGCACTTGTGGCTTCCCATAAATTTTGGTATTTTGCATATTCACTTTCACTCACATCAAGATATCTCTTAATTACCTGTGGGATTTCTTCTTGGACCCATTGCTTACATAAGAAGTTGTTTGCAAGAAGACTGTAGGAAGGTGAGAAAGTATGAGACTCCAGGACTCAGTCGTTCCACCAAAATAACTTTTAAACAGGCAGAATCTGTCTGAAACAACTATTTTGAAACCCTGGAGGCCAGGAAAACACTGTACAGTATCCAGAGAAAAGCAGGATGAAGAGGATGATAAATTATGGGAAAAACAGTAAATTTCTCACTCCTGTGGTGGCTAAAGTCTTCCATCCCCCAGTCTCATGGCAGGCCACCTTGGTGTCCAGCCTGTGGCTAACTGGTTGATGACAGACAGGGATGTAAACTTCCTCTTCCTCAAGAACAGGGGTCACATGGATTTTGATTAGTGAATTCAGATTACTGGGGGGCCTAGCAATGAGGGAAACTATGGTTTCAACCCACTCATACAAAGGCAGTGGCACCATTGTATAAAAACCCCTTGGTCAAAGGCAGCAGCAACCATTATTTCAACCTGGCCCAGATAAGGGCAGTGGTGGTGGAGACTTAAAGATGCTGAAATCCTGCATTTTCTGGGCAGGTCAGGAAAACTCAGATGTGGAGAGATGCTGGAGAAGCTCTTGGCACCCTTCCTGATCCCCACCACAAGGCATTTTGGAAATAATCTATGCCTCCTTCATGGGTCCCTCGCTGGGAAAGACTGACTTGGGAAAGTCCTCACCAGTGTGCTGCTCCTCCCAGAATTTGCCCACCAAGCAAAAGCAGATTGAGAAAAAAGAAAACAGTGTAAAAAACTAAAGAAGTGGACAATTTGGGACAAAAGCATTCTGGCTACCTCCACCTGGGAGAGGGAGTTCTGTCACCTCAGAAACAGAGATGACAAACAAACTCCTGTAAACAGGGAAACTCCAACTAACAAGCAGAAACCCAGGACAAGACTAGGCCCACAAAGACAGGAAAAACCAGGCACAATTGCTTAACTCATTCTATGATACCAAAATCACCCAGATATCAAAGTCAAACAAAGATGCCACAAGAAGGGAAAATTATAGACCAATCTCTCTATTGAACCTAGATGCTAAAATCCTCAAACAATACTTGCTAATCATATTCAACAACACATCAAATGAATTATACACCATGACCAAGTGGGTTTCATCCCAGGTATGCAAGGATGATTCAACATAAGAAAATCAGCCAATGTAATACACAACATAAGCAAATCGAAAGAAAAAAAACCACATGATCATCTCTATAGATCTAGAAAAAGCATTTGACAAAATACAGTACCCTTTCCTGATAAAAACACTGCAAAAGATAAGAATAGAAGGAAACTTTCTGAACATGATAAAGGGCATATATGAAAAACCCACAGCTAACATCGTTTTTAATGGTGAAATCTTAAAAGCTTTCCCTCTAAAATCGGGAACAAGACAAGAATGCCCACTATCACTGTTCCTATTTAACATTGTGTTAGAAATACTTGCTTGAGCACTGAGGGAAGAAAAAGATATAAAAGGTATCCAAATTGTAAAAGAAGTAAAAATTTCACTATTTGCAGACGACATGATCTTATACATAGAAAGCCCTGAGAAACTTACAACAAAGCTTCTAGAACTTATAAATGAGTTCAGCAAAGTTGCCGGTTATTAGATAGCATTTCTGCCCACCAATAACGAGCAATCTGAGAATGAAATCAAGAAAAAAATATCATTTACAATAGTAACTAAAAGAATCAAATACTCAGGAATAAATTTAACTAATGATATAAATGACTTAAACACAGAAACCTACACAACACTGTTAAAGGAAATCAAAGAAGACTTAAATGGAAGAATATTCCATGTTCATGGATGAGAAGACTAAACATCATTAAGAAATCTATCCTATTCAAACTAATCTACAGGTTTAATGCAATCCCAATAAAAATCAACACGGCATTTTTTACTGAATTGGAAAAACTAACTATGAAATTTATTGGAAGGCCAAAAGGCCCCAAATAGCCAAAGACACATTGAAAAAGAAAAATGAAATGGGAGGAATCACACTACCTGACTTTAAAACATACTACAAAGCTACAGTGGTCAAAACTGCATGGTACTGGCACAAGGATAGACATACTGACCAATGGGATTGGCATTGCCACAGTGGGTAGAGATTCACACAACAGCCGAAGGATTGTTGAATCCCCATACTGGGGAGCTCTGCCACATTCTCTAATGGAACAGCAACAATCCCCCAAGTACAGGGGCAATGACTAGTGAAGAAGGATGGTCCATTGGTGGGCCCTTGCTATTGATGACTATGCCTATGCCCCTTTTGCTTTTGAATGTACAATTTGGCCTAGTGTTGTAGGATGCCTAAGAGTTGCCTCCTGAGAGCCTCCTTGTTGCTTAAATGTGGCCTCTCTCTAAGCCAAACTCAGCATATAGATGCATTTCCTTCCCCCCAGCCAGGGACATGACTCCTGGGGATGAGCCTCCCTGGCACTGAGGGATTTCTACCAAGCACCAACTGGTGATACAATGGAAAAAGACCTTGAATAAAAGGGGGAAAAGGTAAAGACAAATGAGTTCATAAGGCTAAGAGACTTCAAAGTGAGTCGGGAGGTCATCAGAGAAGAAATGCTTATGCATGTCCCAGCAGGATCTCATAGATGGCCAAAGTACACACTACCCCAAACAGTGGGACTTCTGAAGGCTCCAGAGATACCCAGGTCCTACAGTCATGGTAAATAGCTCCAGAGTTTGGTGCCTTGCCAGTGGACCCTACTTTGGAAATTGTGCTCCTGAGTGACAGAGTTGGACTCAGATGTGACTTCTCTACACATGCCTTTTCTGTCCTTTTTATTTGAACCCATAGTTACTGCTGGGGTTTGTAGGTGTATGTCCAAGAGACTTGACTCTCTGGGCTGTCCAATTGCCAGCTAGGCCCTGAGCCTCAGCAGAATTGCAATACATAATCTCCAGTTCATTGGACACACCCAGGACAACTAACATGGATGTGAGGATGGACAACCACCGCACCAAGGAACCAAGAGAGTCTACAGCTGCAAGCAAGAGAGTCCCATCCATTGGCCCCAAAGATCACAGCCCCCTCTCAATTAGAGGTGGAGAGGGCATCATTATCCCAGAATCCTCAGGTTTGGGGAATAAAATAAGGACTAGAGTAGACTTACTGTTATTCTACTACAGACTTATTGTGATTCTAGCAATGGAAGAAATGATATCATTGATGTGGAGACAGTGGCCACTGGAAGTGCTGAAGTCAGGGAGAGGGAAAAAGAGGTATAATATGGAGGCTTTTCCAGGACTTGGAGTTGACCTGGATGACATTGTGGTGACAGATACAAGCCATTATATATCCTGCCATATCCTACAGAATTGAGTGGGAGAGAATGTAAACTATAGTCCATGCTTAGCGGCAATGCTTCAAAATGTGTTCCTCAATTTCAATGAATGTACCACACTAATGAAAGAAGTTGTTAATGTGGGGAAGAGTGAGAGGTGTGGGGAGTGGGGCATATTGGAATCCCTTATATTTTTTTATGTAACATTTTATGTAATCTAAGTATCTTTTAAAAATAAATAAGAAATATATTTTTAAAAAATAAACAACAGGCACAATGCATTTGCCTTGGGCAGATATCCTTTTAAGAGGACTAAAGATAAAGAAAATATCTGTCTTGTTACCTGCCAGTTACAACACCAAGAAACAGAAATCTCAGAGAATAAATCCCAGAGTTAACATTTTAAAATATTAAAATGTAGTGTGTGCAACAAAATAATATAAGACAAAAAGGAAACAGGAAATGATGGTCCATCCAAAGGAAGGGGATAAAAATCCAGAAAACACCAACAATGTAAAGCAGAATGTCGACATATTAAACAAAGCCTTTAAAAATGATCTTAAGAATGCCCAAGGAGATATAGGGAAATACAGATAAAGAGCTAAAGCATATCAGGAAAACAATGAATGAACAATATGAGGATCTTAGTAAAGGCACAGAAATTGTAAAAAGGAATCAAACAGAACTACTGGTGTTGAATACCAAATTAACTGAAATGAAGAATGCCCAGGAGGGTTTCGAAAGTGAATTGGAGCTGGCAGAAGAAAGAATCAGTGAACTTAAAGACAAGACAGTTGAAGTGAGTCAGGCTAAGGAGGAGAAAGAACAAAGAAATATTAAAAGCAAAAATAGCCTAAGACATCTCTGAGACAACACAGATGCATTGAGCAACAAGAGCAACAATATATGCATTTTGGGAGTGCAAGAAGGAAAAGAAAAAAATAAAAGAGCAAAAGGAATATTTAAAGAAATAATGACAGAGAACTTACTAAACTTAGCAAAAGACATGAACATGCACATCCAAGAAACTCAGAAAACTAAACAGGGTAAACATGAAGAAAAACACACACCATCATGTATTGATCACATTATAGAATGCAAAGGAGAGAGTTCTGAAAGCTGAAAAAGAAAAGTAATGTGTTCTGTACAAGGGAGTCCCAAATAGATTGAGTGGAGATTTCGCATCAGAATCCATGAAAGTAAGAACACAGTGGGTTGAAATACTTAAAGTGCTGAAAGAAAACTGCCAGACAAAAATTTTGAATCTTGAAAGACTTTCTATAAAATTGAGGGAGTGAATTTTTTTTTTAATGCAGAGAGATTCATGACCACTAGATCTACCATACAAGCAATGCTGAATCCCTTCAGTCTCATAAAGGCATTTCTTTAGAAAGAAAGGAAAGTACAGAAGACAGTGGCTCAAAGTGGCATAAAGAAATAAAGAACTGCAGTAAAGGTAACCATTTAGGTCATTATAAATGCCAATATTATTGTAGTTTAATGTTTGATATGTAACTCCACTTCTTACTTCCAACACATCCAAAAATGCAAATGTACAAAAATTAATGATAAATCCATATTTGGAGACATAGAATGTACAAAGATAAGTGGTAACAAGTACAAAAAATGGTGGGGAGACAAAAGGGTATAGGAAAAGCAATTGTGCATGTTATGGAATTTATTTTGGTAGCCAAGCAAATATCATTGTATATATTTAGGACACTACAATTTAACCTCTTGGTAACCACAAGGAAAATAGATGAAAAATATATCCATACAGAAATGAGAAGGCACTTATTTTAGTTTGCTAAAGGCTGACGAGGCAATATGCCAGAAATGGATTGACTTTTTAAATTTTTTTTTAATTTTTCAAAACATACTTAGATTATACAAATGTCACATAAAGATAGGGAATTCCCATATGCTCCACTCCCCACACGTCCCACATTTCCCCACATTAACAACATCTTTCATTACTGAAGTACATTCATTGCAATTGATGAGCACATTTTGGAGCATTGCTTCTAAGCATGGATTAAAGTTTACATTGTAGTTTACACTCCCTCCCACTCAATTCTGTAGGTTATGGCAAGATATATAATGGCTTGCACCTGTTGTTGCAGTGTCATTCAGGACAATTCCCAAGTCCCCCAAATGCCTCCATATTGCACCTGTTTTTCCCTCTTTCTGCCCTCAGAACCTCCAGTGGCCACTGCTTCCACATCAATGATATAATTTCTTCCATTGCTGGAATCACAGTAAGTCTATAGTAGAATATCAGAAAGTCTACTTTGGTACATAGTTCATTCCCCAATCCTGAGCATTCTGGGATGGTGATATCCACTCCACCTCAAATTTAAAGGGGGCTGTGATCCTTTGGGGCCAATGGATGGGACTCTCTTGATTGCAGTTGTAGACTGTCTCAGTTCCTTGATATGGTAGTTGTCCATCATCACCTCCTTGTTAGTTGTCCTGGGTGAGACCAATGAACTGGAGAGAAGGTGTTGCAACTCCGTTGAGATTTAGGGTCCATCTGGCACATGGACAGCCCATAGATTTAAGTCTCTTGGATATACACCTACCAACTCTAGTACTAATTATAGGTTCAAATAGAAGGACAGAAGAACCATGTGTAGGGAAACCACAACTGAGTCCAACTCTATCACACTGAGGAGCAAAAATTACGAAGTAGGGCCCACTGGCAAGGCACCAAACTCCTGATATATCTGCTCTGACTATAGTATCTGGATGTCTCCAGAGCCCTCAGGAGCCCCACTATTTGAGGTAGTATCTACTTTGGCAGTCAATGAAATCCTGCTGAGACGTGCATAAACGTAACCTCTGGAATGACCTCCAAACTCACTTTGAAGTCTCTTAGCCATATAAACTCATTTGTCTTTATCATTTCCCCCTTTTGGTCAAGGTCTTTTTCCAGTTGCATTGCTAGTTGGTGCTTGGTAGTAATCCCTCAGTGCCAGGGAGGCTCATCCCCAGGAGTCATGTCCCACACCAGGGGGAAGATAATGGATTTATATACTGAGTTTGGCTTAGAGAGAGGCCACATTTGAGCAACAAGGTGGCTTTCAGGAGGTAACTCTTTGACACCCTATAATACTAGGTTAAGTTTCAATTTCTAAAGTAAAGGTTCTTAAGTACAGTCATCAATATCAAGGACCCATCAATGGTCTATCCTCCTTCACTAGTCACTGCCCCTGTACTCGGGGGATTCTTGCTGCCCCATTAGAGAATGTGGCAGAGCTCCCCAGGATGGGAATGTGATATTCTTAGGGTTATTGAGAGTGCCCCATGAACACTTAAATACATTCATATGCCTTATAGGTATGCACCAAATAAACCTCTTTCCATGCATCCCCCATCACTGACACCGTGCTCCAACGATCCTCCCCTGCCACAGTTGTAACCTTTCTGTGATCCAAAACCTCTTCAAAAATGAAGCCAATAATAAAGCCAAATACAATTAGTAAGAAAATGAAATAATGATAGTTTTAAAAATAAGAAATTAAATGCAAAAAAAAAATTTTAATGAACAAAAAAATAAAAATTTGGGATAATAAAAAATAATGAAAAAATATTTAAATTTTTTTTTGACATTTTGCCTTTCATCAATATAAGTTCTGTTGTCCTATATGTACAATGACATTTTCTTCCTTTTATTGCCCCAGTGTCTTACTCTTTATTCTGTCCACAAAGAAGGACTGGCTTTTACAATAGGGATTTATTAACTTACAAACTTACAGTTCCAAGGCTGAGAAAAATGTCCGAATGGAGGCATCAGGTGATACTGTTTCACTGAAGACAAGCTGTCAGTCTCCTGTCACATGGCAGGGCACAATGGCAATGTCTTATGTCTCTCTCTTCTCCTCTAGGTCTCATTGCTTTCAGCTTCTGGCTTCTGGCTTTCTCTCTTCTGTGTCTTTCTCTCTCCCTAGTTCCACTGATTTCAGCTTCTGGCTACTGGGGCTCTCTTGGATTCTGGAAGTCTTTCTCTCTGAACTCCTGTTCACTCTCCATACTCATCCAGTTTGTAAAGAATCCCCGTAAAAGGATTAAAAGCCACACTGGGTCAAGCCTTACTAAAGTAATCTAATTAAAGGCCCTTAACTGGAGTAATTTAATCAAAAGATCCCAAATATAATAGGTCCCCACTCACAGGAATAGATTACTTCTAAGGACATGTTCTTTCCCTGGGTACATGCAGCCTCAAACTACCACAACATGCAACACTGTAAAACAAACAAACAAAAAATCAGGTAAATATAAAAGTAGGCACACATGGAAGTGAGGAACAAAAAATAAGACTTTTAAGTCTTAACAGAATAAAAGAAGAAAGTCCTGTATTATCAGTAGTAACTTTAAATGTAAATGGATTATAGTCTCCAGACAAAAGGCAGAGATTGGCAGATGGATACAAAGCATGTACCAACTATTTGCTGTCTGCAAGAGACTCACCTTAAATGTAAATATACAATTATGTTGAGGGTGAAATGATGAAAAAATATATATCATGTGATTAGTAACCAAAAGGGAGCTGAGCTGACTATAACTAATATTGGATAAAAGAGACTTTAAGGGGAGCAGATGTGGCTCAAGCAGTTGAGTGCCCACCTCTCCCATGGGAAGTCCTGGGTTCTGTTCCCCATGCCTCCTGAAAAAACAAAAACAAACAACAAGCAAAACAAATGAGAAAACCAACTCAGGGAAGCTGATGTGGCTCAGAGGTTGAGTTCTGGCTTCCTACATATGAGGTCCCAGGTTCAATCCCCGTCCCCCAGTACCTGAAAAAAAAAAAAAAAAAAAAAGGGAGACTTTAAGTTAAAAAAAGTTATGAACAAAAAAGTTATGAAAGACAAAGATGGCCATTATTTGCTGATAAAGGGCCAATTCAACAGGAAAGTGTAATGATTATAAATATATGTGCACCTAACAGCAGAGCACCAAAATATATGAAGCTAAAACTGATATATTTGAAGGGAGAAATGGACAGTTCTACATTAATAGTAGGAGACTCTAAGATACCACTCCAAATAATGGATAGAACATCTAGTGAGAATATTAATAAGGAAATACAAGACTTGAATGATACTCTAAAACTACTAAACCTAACAGACATATATAGAACACTTCACCCAAAAAAGACGGAACACACAAACTTCTCAAGTGCACATGGATCATTCTCCAGGATAAACCATATGTTGGGTCACAAAACAAGTCTCAATAAATTAAAAATATTGAAATCATACAATGTATATTCCCTGACAACAATAGAATGAAGCTATAAATCAATAACAGTGAATAAAGTGGAAAATTCACAAATATGTGGAAATTAAACAACATACTGTTAAGTAATGGATTAAAGAGAAAATCAGAAATGAAATTAGGAAATATCTTGGGGCAATTGAAAATGAAAAAGAAAAAATAACATACCAAAATGTATGTGATGCAGTGAAGGCAGTGCTGAGGGGGGAATCTATAGTTCTTAAATGCTCACATTAAAAAAGAAAGATCAACATGGCAATGAACACATACCCTGAAACATCCTCCCCAGAGATTTAGTGAGTAAAAGGACATATCCCATTTGCTTAGAACTCTGGAGAATTGTAGACACTGGAGAAAGACCCCACAAATGGCAAATTGAAGAAACAGAAAAATCAAATATAGGAGGGTTCCATGTCTGACACTAGTTGGCTCCTATTCCCCTCCCCCTCACTCAGTCCTGCACAGATAGGGAGCACACAGAGGCAGCATGACCCGGCTTCCTCCTGCCATGGACTGAGACTGTAGACTTACAGCAGAGAGTTAGAACTCCACACCTATTGAGACACAGGGATCTATGTCTGCAGAGATCTAAGGAGGAACATGAGCTGCTGAAGAGTGCTGCATCCAAAAGGGCCACTAGGGGAAAAAAAGAAAGAGACCACAATAGAAAGGCGGGTGAAAACTCTTGTGTTTTCATTCAATCCAGTTTCATGTGGCTGGACACCTGAAGGCAAAAGGGACTTTTCTGTAGTAACTCACCTTTCTGGACTGACCTCATCTGTCCCTCTGGGATGATATACTTTAACAGGGATGAAACTGGAGACAGGAAAGCCTCACCTAAAAAGGGGGTGGAGGTTAAAGTAAATTGCTGTAAGATAGAATGGGTTCCAGAACTGGAAAGTGTAAGGAAAACAGGGCACTGAATGGGGGAGAGAATTTAAACAAATCATAGGACCTGGGGAGAAAAGTTTGCATAAAAACAAACAGAACAGATCAAGATTCCAAGAGAAGGAACAGAGGAAAGGAATCTCTCTCCTGGAAGTGAAACAATTGCACAAAAGTGCAGTCTTAAAAGTTACATCACATATCCAAGGCAGGAATCAGATGAAGAATAGCTGAGAAAATCTTATCAGTTAAACATGGACTATTCTAAACTTCTAAAATCAACTAGCCCAAGGGTCAATGAATATCCTTAACACAAAGCCAATCAACAATAAAATCCTAGAAAAGAGTGAGAAAAGGACCTTCAGAGTTAACTCATTGAGATAAGCAGATGCCTAGACATCAGGGAACAAAAATTACAAGCCATACTAACAAACAGAAAGATATGGCTCAGTTTGGGGGAAAAATTAAAACTTCAGAAGAGACCAGAAAATGAAACAACTAATATATTCAAACAAATCTCCTAAATCAATTCAAGGAGCTTAAGGAAAACATACATAAACAGATAAAGGATATTAAGACGACAATGTGTGATCATAAAGAAGAACTTGGAGTTCTGGGAAAATGGCATTGGAGTAGGAAGGTAGGACTCAATGCTTTCACAAATACAAGAGACAAAGGAGGGCCAAAAGCTGACTGAGAGACCTGCTTTTGGGATAAGCAGATGGGGACAGTGCTGCTCAACTCTCAGGAGGGTGAGGGACAGAGAGATGGAAAACCCTAAATAAAAAACGTGAGTTACCAAACCCCTGTGGTATCTGGGAAGGGGCCCCGCCCCCCCCCACCCTCAATACATTGAAACTGGATAAAACCCCTGGCTCAATGCAGCTGACTGAGAGGAGAGCAAACATCTTCCTCCCTGTCAGCTGTTACAAAGGAAGAGGGAGGGTGAGTCAGAGGTTTTCTCTTCAGTGAATTCAGTCAGCAGAGCAGTCTGAGTTTACTTTGAATCATGGCTCTGCCAGACCAGAAACTCTGGAAAGTGGAGGTTGAAAGAAACACTCTGTTGAAAGGTTATTTGATGAGCTCCATCTGCTGGCCAGTAAGGAAATCGCAAGAAGAAAAACAGATTTTAGGTCTATCTTTAGCTCCCTGAGAGGCTAATTTTGATAACTTAAGCTGGGCAATTTTAAAGACTTAGAATAAGTTGAACCAAAAAAACAAAGAGCTGTGAAAAAACACTAGTCAAGAGAGAGAAATTGACCATCAGAGTAAGTTCACCAACATATTCAGATGCCAAGACATCACCAAAAACTTACAAGCCATACTAAGGAACAGGAAGAGATGGCCCAGCCAGAGAAACAAACAAAATACCTTGATGATATACAGGATTTAAGACAACTAATCAATGATAATCACACAAATTTCCTAAATCAATTCAAAGAATTGAAAAAAATATGACTACAGAGATAAAGGATATTAAAGACACTGGATGAGCATAAAGAACAATTTGAAAGTCTGAAAGAAAAGTAACAGAGCTTATGAGAATTAAAGACACGATGGATGATATTAAAATACATTAGAGGCACATAACAGCAGATTTGAATTGCTTGAAGACAGAATTAGTGATTTTGAGGACAGAACATCTGAACTGGAAAAGACAGGAGAACAGAAAGAGAAAAGAATGGGAAAAAATGGGAACTGAATGACAATGCAAAATTCACAAACATGCATGTTATCAATTTCCCAGAAGAAGAGAATGGAAAAGGGGCAGAAAGAATATATGAGGAAATAATGACTGAAAACTTCCCAACCCTCATGAAAGACATAAATAACAGTATCCAAGAAGGAAAACACACCCCAAACAGAGTAAATCTAAAATAAATATACTCTGAGACACTTACTGTTCAGAATGACAAGTATAAGAGATCAAGAGAGGATTTTGAAAGCAGAAAGGGAAAAGCAAAGTATCACATACAAGGGAACCTCAATAAGATTAAATGCTAACTTCTCATCAGAAACCATGGAGGCGAGAAGAAATAGGTACAATGTATGTAAGGTAATGAAAGAGAAAAACTAAAGGCCAAGAATTCTGCATCTGTCAAAACTGCCCTCAAAAATGAGGGTGAGTTTAAAATCTTCAAAGACAAACACTGAGAGAGTATGTTATCAAAAGACCAGAATTACAATAGATACTAAAGGGAATGCTGCAGCCTGAAAGGAAAAACAGGGGCAAGAGACTTGGAGAAGAGTGTATCAATGAAGATTATTGGTAAGGGTAAATTAAAGGGTAAAAATATAGGCAAAAGTTATATATGACAAGAGAGAGCCAAAGGTCAAAATGGATGAATTAAGCAATGTCTTTACAGTAATAACATTGAATATTAATGACATGGACTCCCCAATAGAAATGCATAAACTGATAGAATGGATAAAAAATATGAGACATCTATATACTTTCTACAAGAGACACCTCAGATGTAAGGGCACAACCAGGTTAAAAATGAAAGGTTGGAAAATGGAATTCCACACAAACAGTAACCAAAAAAAGTTAGACTAGAAAAACTAATATCAGACAAAATAGATTTTAAATGCAAAACTGTTATAAGGGATGAAGAAGGTCATTATATATTAATAAAAGGGACAATTGACCAGGAAGAAAAAACTATAATAAATATATATGAACCTAACCTGTGTGCCCCAAGATACATGAGACACACAGTGGCTAAACTGGAGGGAGAAGTAGATGTCTCTACAATAATAGCTGGAGACTTCAATCCATCTCTCTCAGTAATGGATAGAACATCTGGACAGAAAATAAATAAAGAAAGAGAGAGCTTGAATAATATGAAAAATGAACTAGATCTAACAGAAATTTACACAGCATTACATCCCCAAAGAGTGGAATATGCATTCTTTTCCAGCGCTCATGGATTTTTTTCCAGGATAGACAATATGTTACGTCAAAAGACTGGTCTCAATTTAAAAAGATGGAAATTATACAAAATACTTCTTCTGATCAAAATTGAATGAAGCTGGAAATTAATAATGGGCAGGAAAAGGACAAATTAATGAATATATTGAGATTAAATAACATATTCTTAAATAATCAGTGGGTCAAAGAAGAAATTGCAAGAGAATTCAGTAAATATCTTGAGACAAATAAAAATGAGAACAAAACATATCAAAACCTATGGGACAACGCAAAGACAGTGCTGAGAGGGAAATGTATAGCCCTCAAGGCTGACGTTAAAAAATGAAGAAAGAGATAAAACTGAAGATCTAACCACACACCAGTAGGAACTAGAAAAAGAACAGCAAACTAATCCTAAACTGAGGCAAAGGAAAGAAATAGTAAAGATCAGAACAGAAATAAAAGAAATTGAGATCAAAAAATTCAATAGAATCAACAAACAGAAATTTGGTTCTTTGAGAAGATCAATAAAATCAACAAAACCTTAGCTAAACTGACAAAGAGGAAATAGAGAAGACACAAATAAATAAAATCAGAAATGAAAGTGGGGACATTACCACTGATCCTGCAAAAATAAGAGATATCATAAGAGGCTACTATGAACAACTGTACATCAAAAAACTAGACAATTTAGATGAGATGGACAAATTCCTAGAAACACACAATGAACCTACACTGACCCCAGAAGAAATAGAAGATTTCAAAAATCCCATCACAACTGAAGAGATTGGAACCTCATCAAAAACTTACCAAAGATGAAAAGCCCAGGATCAGATGGCTTCACAGGTCAATTCTACCAATCATTTAAAGAGTGGACTTGATGGTATTCTGTTGTTCACATATGGTGATTCTAGCAATGGAAGAAATTATAACAATGAGGTGGAGCCAGTGGCCACTTGACACTTTTGGAGCAGGGAGGGGATGAGCAGTTGAAATATAGGGGCTTCTTTGGGATTTGGAGGTTGTCCTGAGTACCGTTGTGGCAACCGATGTAGGCCATTTTAAATCAGCACACACTTCTCAGAACTATGTGGGAGAGAGTGTGGTCTATGATGTGAACTGTGGTCTATGGTTGGTGGCAAGGCCCCAGGATGTGTAAGTCCATTGAGGGTGGTGGGCCACACTTGTGTGGGATGTGGTGGGAGGTATGGGAGGTGGGCAACATGGGAATCCCAGTGGGTTCTGTGTAATATTTTGGGTAATCTAAGCACCTCTTAAAATATATATAATAACATTTTTGTAAGCAAATGCACATATATGCATATATATTTATATATAATTTTGCAAATGTTGGTATGTATTGTGAAAATTTTGATTTTTACCCACAATAAAAAAAAAAAATTACAGTTAGCAAACAATGAAAAAAAAATATGATCTAATACCCAATCTTGCTCAAGCTCTTCCAAAAAACTGGACAGGAAAGAATGCTACCAAACTCATTCTATGAACTCAACATCACCCTAATAACAAAGCCAGATAAAGATACTATGAAAAAAAAGTACAGACCAATATCTCTAATGAATATAGATGCAAAAATCTGCAACAAAATTCTTGCAAACCAAATCCAAAAGCATATTAAAAGAATTATACACCACTGTATTAGTCAGTCAAAGGGGTGCTGATGCAAAATATCAGAAATCTGTTGGCTTTTATAAAGGATAGTTATTTGGAGTAGAATCTTACAGTTACCAGGCCATAAAGCATAAGTTACTTCCCTCACCAAAGTCTATTGCTATGTGTTGGAGCAAGATGGCTGCTGATGGCTGCAAGGGTTCAGGCTTTCTGGGTTCCTCTCTTCCTGGGGATTGCCTCTTTCCAGGCCCAGCTTCTCTGCTAACTCTATAAGGGCAGCTGTAGACTATCAGGCGAAAGGCTAGTCCCTCTTCCTGGGGCCTCTGCCTTGTCTAATCAAGCCTTCTATCGCTCCTCTGTGTGCTTACTTCCTGGGCTCCAGCATTAAAATTCCAAACTCCCTTCTCTGCAGTGCACTTTCTCCATGTGTCCCCATCCACCAAGGGGAGCTTGCTTTCCAGAGGCTTGGAATTTCCAGAATCAGTTTCTGTTTTCTTTGTGCCCAACAGTTCAGTCCTCAGCTTATCTCTCTCGTCTAGCCTTTTAGTATAAGCTGCAAGGAGAAGCCAAGCCGCATTCTCCAAGTTTACTTTGGGAAGTTCTTCACCTAAATGCCCAGGCTCGGGATTTTAAAATTCTGCCTTCCATAAAACACCAGGAGTTAATCTTGCTAAGTTCTCTATAACTTTAAGACATGGATCACCTTTCATCCAGTTTCCAATAATAGTTTCATCATCTACTTCTAAGGCATCATAAAAGGTCTCTTTAGTATTCATATTCCTATCAACAGTTTCTTTAAAGCACTGTAGGTCTTTTCTGCCAAGCATCACAATTCCTTCAAAAAAATACCCCTTACCCATTTATAAAACCATTCCAGCATTTTGTAACTGCAAAAGCACGACTCCACTCTCTGGTACCAAATTCTGTATCTGTCAGCCAAAGGGGTGCTGATGCAAAATACCAGAAATCTGTTGGCTTTTACCCAAATAAATAAGGGGTAGAAGCTTACAGTTACCAGGTCACAAAGCATAAGTTACTTCCCTCACCAAAGTCTATTGCCACGTGTTGGAGCAAGATGGGTGCCAATGTCTGCAAGGGTCCAGGCTTTCTGGGTTCCTCTCTTCCTGGGGCTTGCCTCTCTCTGGGCCCAACTGCTCTGCTATCTCCACAAGGCCAGCTGTAGACTATCAGGTGAATGGCTCGCTTCCTGGGGCCTCTGCCATGTCTAATCGAGCCTTCTGTCTGCTCCTTTGTGTACTTAATTCCCGGTCTCCATCATTAAAACTACAAACTCCCTCCTTTGTGGAGTGGTTTTTCTGTGTGTCCCCACCTGCCAAGGGGGCAGGGATGCAACATCCTACTGACATGGCCCAATCAAATCCTTTATCATTAATTAATCAAGTGAAAGTGAAACATCTAATATAATCTAATATGCCCTTAGGGACAGACCATTTACAAACATAATCCAATATCTATTTTTGGAATTCATAAACAATATCAAACTGCCACAACCATAATAAAGTGGGTTTTTATCCCAGGTATGCAAGGGTGTTTCAACATAAAAAAATAATTAGTGTAATAATCCACATTAATAAATTGAAGGAGAAATATCACATGATCCTTTCGATTGATGCAGCAAATGCCTAGGAAATTACAGCTTCCTTTCTTGATACAAACTCTCGAAAAGATAGGACTAGAAGGAAGATTTCTCAATATAGTAAAATGCATGTATGAAAAACCTACAGCTAACATTTTACTCAATAGTGAAAGGCAGAAAGCTTTCCTGCTGAGATCAGGAGCAAAATTAGGAAGTTCAATGTCATCGCTGTTATTCAATATTGTAGTAGAAGTTCAAGCTAGAGCAACTAGGGTAGATAAAAAAATAAAAGGCACCCAAATGGGAAAAGAAGAAGTAAAATTGTCACTATTCGCTGATGATATGATCCTATAACTAGAAACAGAATAGTGGCTAAGTACAGCAGGGAAAACAGAGATTTAGAGGTGATAAGTTTTGTTTGTTTATTGCTTTGCCTGTTTTTTGTTTATTATTATTATTGTAATAATGAAAACGCTGCAATAATTACTGAAGTGATGAATGCACAAATATGTGATTATATCAAATACCATTGATTATACCCTTTGGATTGATTTATGTTTATTAATATGTATCAATAAAATTGATTTGTGAAAAAAAGTACTTGAAAGTATAAAGAGAAACATAAGAGATATTATTAGGATGAAAGGCAAAATAGTAGAAATTGAAAATACAAGTTGTTGAGAATATGGTGATACATGGGAAAAATGCAACTAATGTAATGTATGGACTATAGTTAATAATAATATTGTAATATTATTGCATCAGTGGCAAAGAATATACAATATCAATGCTAAGAGTCAACAATAGGAGGGCATATTAAGGTATGGGATTTTTTCCTTTTGGAGTGGTGAAAGCATTCCTGAAATGACAATACAACTTTGTGATTATCCTGCAAGCCACTGAGTATACAGTTTGGATGGATTGTACAAGGCATGGGTACTGTATAACACAGAGAACTCTGTGTTGGATGATGAACTGTGGTTAATAGTACAACTATGAGAACATTCTCTCATGAACTATAACAAATGTACAGTACTAATACATGGTGTTAATATGGTGGTTTATGGAAAAACACACAAAATATAAACTATAGACTAAAGGTAGCAATAATATTTTGATGATGTTTGTTCATAACTTGTAACAAATGTGTCACAACAATGCAATGTGCTGGAGACGGTGTGATATATGGGAGTACTGTATGCTCTGTATGATTGATTTCTAAGCTCACAACTTATCTAATTTAAAAAATTAAATTAAATTATGCTAAGTAATGGAAACTAGGCACAAAATAATATGTATTATATGATTTCCTTAATAATAAATATAACTTTATACAAACAGAACTAGATTACTGGTTATATAGGGCTGGGAATGGATAGAGAGATTGAGAAGTAACTGTTAAGGGTTATGGGGATTTTCTTTTTGGAGTAATGAAAATCTTCTAAAATTGATTGTGGTGATGAATGCACAACTCTTTGATTATAATAAAAGCCACTGATTGTGCCCTTTAGATGTACTGTATGGTATGTGACTATATCTCAATTTTTAAAAAACAGTTGTGATGCTGCCAAAGATGGGAGTGAGGTTGTAAAGCATTGCTGAGGACCAGAAGAAAACTTGCTGTCAGGAAGGAAATTTTGAAGGCTTTGTTGCCTGAAAGGGGTATCTCTGGAATACCACTCCTAGATCTTTAATGAGGATTTGAAAGGAATAAATTGGGAACATGGGTTCAGAAAAGGTTACCACACCTCTAATTTTCACCACTACCATTACCACAATTAGCTCTTTCATTTTGGCTACAACACTGCAGTCACCAATGCTCCTGAGATGATCATAAAGAACTTTCCTGTTACACTTTGGAAGAGAAGATGGAAAACTGTCCCTCCAATGTGTTGCTCACATCCCTCTGGTACTTATCTTTGGCAGGCACAATTTGATGCTTATTGTCAATCTATTGGCTATTGGTGGTGGCTGCCTTATGGCATTCTGTAAAATAACTTATTTGGTTGAAATGCTGATCATGGGCCACTTGATTATTGGCCTCTTCAGTGGACTTTGCATAGGTTATGTGTCCATGTACATTGGAGAGATATCACCTACTACCTTATGGGGTGCCATCAGCACTCTCAATGAGCCAGACATCATCATCGGGATTCTGGTGGCCCAGATCTATGTTCTGGAAGTCATCATGGGGTCTGAAGAACTGTGACCTATGCTATTAGGCTTCACCATCATTCCAGATGTCTTACAGAGTGTAGTCCTTCCATTTTTCCTTGAAAGTCATAGATTCTTGCTCATTAACAGAAAGAAAGAGGAGTACGCCAAGCAGGTCCTCTAGCAGTTTTGGGGCATTCAAGATGTGAGCCAGGACATCCAGAAGATGAAAGATAAGATTGCTAGGATGAAATAAGAAAAGAAAGCCAATGTTCTGTAGTTCTTTAGAGCACCCAACTACTGATGGCCTATCATCATTTCCATCATGCTCCAGCTATCTCAGCAGCTCTCTGGAATCCACACTGTGTTCTATTACCCTACAGGAGTCTTCAAACATGCAGGTGTTGAGGAAAAAAATCTATGCCATTATTGGTGCCAGTGTGAACAATACTAGCTTCACTGTGGCTTCACTATTTCTGGTGGA
Source organism: Tolypeutes matacus (assembly GCA_026826555.1). NCBI lineage: Eukaryota > Metazoa > Chordata > Mammalia > Cingulata > Chlamyphoridae > Tolypeutes > Tolypeutes matacus. The sequence continues at coordinate 258,262 of JAKSZT010054532.1, forward strand.
AAAGGCAGGAAGGAGGCCTCTACATATGCTAAGCCTTGGAAGGATGGCTCTGTGTTACAGTCTCATGATTATTTCTTTGTTACTAAAGGATGAATATGGTTGGATGAACTTTGTCTGTATTAGGGCAGTCATGGTCTTTGTGGTCTTCTTTGAAATTGGACTGGGCCCCATTCCCCAGTTTATTGTAAACTTTTCAGCCAGGGACCCTGCCCAGACGCAATGGCAGTGGCTAGTTGTTCCAAATGGACCTCCAACTTTTTGGTAGTATTGCTCTTCCCCTCAGCTGCAAATTGTTTAGGAGCCTATCTTTTTATCATCTTCACTGGTTTCCTTGTTATCTTTTTGGTCTTCATCTTCTTCAAAGTCCCTGAGACCCATGGCAGGACTTTACAAGAACCTCTGAAGGGCAGATGCAGAGAGCCAATAGAGCTAGGAAAAACCCTATATTGGAGATGAACCCCATCCAGTCTATGAAGGAGAACACCACCAATATCTCAGTCATGCCTCTTTACCACCTCCCTCACAACAAAGAAAAGCAACCTCTGTCTGCAGGATGGAGAGCCCTCATCAGGATGTAACTCAGGACTGTTTCTGAATGCTGCTACTTGATTCCTTTCTCATTCTAAACACTGTATGAGCACCCAGATGAATGCAATGCTGGGGTTAGTCATATCGTCAGTGGTTTTTAAACATTTCATTTCCTGAACATTCTCTTCTGTTTAGGAGAGACCATGTGAACGTACTTTCATTTCAGAAGTGATTGACTGCTTGGCATATGACAACTTTGCCAGCTCTTTTCCCCTTAGATTCTAATGTTGTCTAACAAGGGCTTATAAGGGAATAAGAATGAGGGCGTAACTCCCCCAACCTCAGACTTGCCAGGAAGCAGATATATTTGAGTGTGGAGGGCAGAGGAAGATTAAATAAGAGATCACCTTACTTGCTTCCATACTGCTCTGCAGAGCGAAGTAACCTGAGTTTATTTATCTTATCTTCTGGTTTTATTGCATAAGTACTTTTTAAAATAAGTTACATTAAAAAAAAGAGGACTCCCATATACACCACCACCTCCCCCTTTCACATTTTTTTCCCTATTAATAACGCCTTTAATTAGTGTGGTACATTTATTATAATGGATGAACACATATTGAAGCATTGCTAATAACTGTGATCTATAGTTTACATTATGGTTTACAGTTTGCACTGCACAATTTTATAGGTTTTGACAAAATGTATAATGCCCTGTATCTGTCATTGCAATTTCATGCAGAACAATTCCAATGGGCCAAAAATGCCCCATGCTATACCTATTCTTCCCTCTCCCTCTCCTAAGAACCTCTGGTGACCACTGCCACACTAATGAAAGATGTTGTTAATGTGGGAAAAGGTAGGAAGGGCAGAGAGTGGGTCATATGGGAATAGCCCTTTTTTTATGAAACATTTATGTAATCTAAAGCTTCTTTTTAAAAAATATTAAAAAAACAAAACCCAACAAAAAAAGGCAAGGACCAAGTGGCTTCACAGGTGAATTCTACCAATCCTTCCAAGAAGAATTAATACTAATCTTGCTCAAACTCTTCCAAAATGTTAAACAAGGAGGAACAGTACCTAACTCATTCTATGAGGCCAACATCACCCTAATACCAAAGCCAGATAAGATACCTTAAGAAAGGAAAATTACAGACCAATTTCTCTTATGAATATAGTTTCAAAAATCCTCAACAAAATACTTGAAAATAAAATCCAACAGCGCATTAAAAGAATTATACATGATGATCAAGTGGATTTTATCCCAGGTGGTTCAAAACAAGAAAATCAGTTAATGCAATACACCATATAAACATAATGAAGGAAAAAAACCCTCATGATCATTTCATTTGACAGAGAAAAGGCACTTGACAAAATCCAGCATCCTTTCTTGATATAAACACTTAGAAAAATAGGAAGAGAAGGAAACATACTCAACATGATAAAGGGCATATATGAAAATCCCACAACTAACATCATGCTCAGTGGTGAAGTGGAGAGAGCAAGGGGATCACTGGGCTGCAGAGAGTGAGGATGAGGTGGCCTAGGAGGGAGAGGCAGCCCGAGTGCGGCTGCTTTGGGGAAGTGGTACCTAGTCTCATCACCTCCTCAACTTAACGACTGGAGATCCTGTCCGGGCAGGGGAACCCAAGCCTCCCAGCGTCAGACTAGATCAGACCCAAACTTCCAATGCACACCGCTCACAGAATTTTGTGATGGCTGCACGGGTGTGGGGTACAGCAGAGGGCGTTGGGGAGAGCAGCAGCTGCCCTCTCTGGCCCCCGCTGGAGTAGCCCGGAGGAAATGAGCAGAGAAAGGCACTTGCCCCTTTCCTGATTCTGGAGAAAAATGCCGACTCAGAAGCATCTTTTGGAAGAATATGCTTAGAAACTAAGCCAAACTGAGAACAAACAGCTCAGAAGTTCCATAGAATGAGTTATTAACATATTTCAGAGCAACCTTTTTTAGGCTTTAAGAGGTGGGAATTAAAACTTCATTTTAATGACGTTTTATGTCACCATTTTATGTCTGTAAGACTTAAAGCACCTCTGAATTCACTTATTTTAAACCAAAGAGAAGGATGTGCTTGATTCTCTGGGGCATGCAACAATTTGAACATTGTAAATGAGTTGCATAAGTATTTGATAAACCAATATCCTTTCCCAAAAAATCTAATAACGAAAAGTATTTTCAGCATGATTATTTTAGTGGTCTTTGATGAACAAGGTTTCATATCTTTAACTATTAAAATATGGGAAGTTGTGAAAATGTTTCAGGACCCAAAAGATAGTGAGTGAATTGTTAGCCCGGTTCTGTATTTCACTTGCATTTCTCTGGAGTCCTTGAACATGTTTGAAGGGGTCTATTATATTTAAGAACATACATTTCCTTAATGTAGACATCTGTTTAAACTTTGTATTCATGGAGTCAGAAATTTTAGACCTGGAAAATTATCGTAGAGGTGATCTTGTCTAAAGATCATTAGATGACCTCTAAACCTATTTTACAGATAAGAAAATTGCCACAGAGCTTTATTCTTAGTTTAAACTTATATTTGAGGTGGTGCATTGTTTTAAAGGAGAACTGGAAAAATAGTAAACTGTTCAGAGTTCTATTCCTGACATTACCTTTAACCGAATGATCTTATGCAAGTCATTTAACTTTTTCTAAGACAATGTTAGCTGTAGAATGCAGATGGTGAAGTGGTTTTTAAGATTTTTTTTTTTAAGCAACTAGATTCTTTTAGAAATAAAACCTTATATTTCTTATACAAGCTCTGTCCCTGGCCTTTTCTTCTAAATAACTTGAAAAGTTTGCAAATCATTGAGCTAGATTTGTGCCTTCCAATTCTAAGAATAAATGTTATTCTATTTATTAGTGATTGACTAGATAACATTTTAAAATAAGATATAATACTTCATTGTGTTAGTTTCATTTCCTCCGTAACACCAAAGCAGAGATCGCCTTACATTTATTTATTGGCAGAGTAATTTTGGGTGTGATTTGAGGACTACTTTCAAGTCGGTGTACCCTGTCAAATAACTTATTGGTAAATTGACACTGTAATAAATTTGCTTTAGAATGAAAAAAAGAGCTTTAAGAACACTCACTTGGTACAGGAACAATTTTTAAAAACTTAACTTTATTATAGACTTTTAAAAACATACACAAGAAAGGGAAACCAATATAATGAACTGCCATATACTTGTCACCCATTTTCAAATGTTATCAACATTTTGCCATTTTGATGGACATTTTGTATATTTGAATTTCTAAGCTCTGAGGTTTGAGATCCAAATAGATGATCAAATTGGATTCCTCTGACAAAAGAGCAAAAATGGAAGGGAAAAATACTTTTCAGTTATTTGATTTTCTAAATCAACTTTAAACCGAAAAATTTTTTTATTTAGTAGGAGCACTGTTAGTTTGTTAGTTTAGGAAAAATATTATGACTTGTATATTCTGAGTTTGATTTTTATATATGGCAATCCTTCTGTGTATGAAGGCTGTGACTTAATAAAATTAAATAGTGAAGTTATTAAACAGAACCTATACTTCTTAGATTTCTCCCTAAATTGGGGTGGATTGATTATCTTTGGAGGGATTTTTGATATTTTCTGTTTTGCTCATTTTAGGTTGGAATGCACTTATCTACTCTTATGTATAAGAGTTAGTAGAGTTAGTTTTCTAATTAGTAAATTTATCTTTGTGAATCTTAGTTGTCCTGTACAATTTCAATTTCATTGGTTTTAAATTTATGGTGATATTTAGATTTATTTATATTTTATGTTTTATAGAATGTAGTATCAGGTTTTGGTGTAAGAAAAGTAATAAACTCTAGGAGTTTTGAAATGGGTACATTTAGTAAAGGATTTTTTGTTTCATACTGTAAATGAATTAATTATTGACACTCTGAATTAATAAATACATTTTCTTGTTTGCTGAAAAAACCAAAATGATATACCATCTCACACCCAATAAAATGGCTATTAAAAAAAGATAATAATAAGTGTTGGAGAGGATGCAGAGAAACAAGAACATTCATTCATTACTGGTTGCAATATAAAATGGTGCAGCTGCTGTGAAAGGCAGTTTGTCAGTTCCTCAGAAAGCTAAGTACAAAACTACTATATGACCCAGCAATCCCACTGCTAGGTCTATACCAAAAAAAAAAAAAATTGAAAGGAAGAACCCAAATAGATGTTTGCACACTGACGTTCCTAGCGGCATTATTCAAAATTGCCAAAAGATGGAAGCAACCCAAATGTCCATTAGCCAATGAATGGATAAATAAAATGTGGTAAATACGTATAATGAAATATTATTCAGCTATAAAAAGGGATGAAGTTCTGATACATGTGACAACATGGATGAATCTTTATAACATTATGTTGAGTAGAATAAGCCACACACAAAATGATAAATAGTGAAATAAGCAAACTCATAGAGACAGAATTTAAAATATAAGTTACCAGGGGAAAGAGTGGAAATAGGGAATGGGAAATTAGGCTTAATATGTACCAGGTTCCTATTTAGAATGATAAAAAGGTTTTGCTAATGGATGGTGGTGATGGTAGCACAACATTGTGAATGCAGTTAACTGCACTGAAATGCATATCTGAATATGATTTTAAAAGGATATATTAGATTGTACCTTGGTAACAGAATTAAAATATTTTTAAAAAACCCATAGAAGTACTCTACACAAACAGAAAACCCTAAGTTAAACCATGGACTTTAATTAATAGTACAATAATTAAAACGTGTTCTCATCAATTGTAACAAATGTTCCACACCAATGCAAGACGGCGGTGGTAGGGTGGTTTATAGGAATACTGTATTTTATGCATGATTGTTTTGTAGACCCACAACATCTCTAAGAAAGAAAGAAATAGTATTTTTATTTTCCACATATTTGTTAATTTTCAAGTTTTCCCTGTTTTTTATTTCTAATGTCATTTCATTGTGCCTAGGCAGGATATATTGTACAATATCAATATTTTTAATTTATTGAAAATGTTTTGTGACCTAACATATGGCCTATCCAGGAGAATGAGCCATGCACACTAGAGAAGAATGTGTATTTTACTGCTAATAAGTGAATTGTTTTATGTATGTCTGTTAGGTATGGTTTGTTTGTACTATTATTCAAATCTTCTATTTCCTTATTGATCTTAAGTCTGCATATTCTATCCATTATAGAAATTACTGTATTGTGGTCTCCTTCCATTAATGTAGAATTGTCTGTTTCTGCCCTAAAATCTGTCAATGTTTGCTTCATATATTTTGGAGCACTGCCATTAGATACATATATATTTATAATTGTTATGCCTTTTTGTTTAATTGACCCCTTTATCAATGTATAGTGGTCTTAATTGTATATCGTAATGGTTTTTTATCTGATTTTAGTACAGTTAACCCAGCTCTCTTTTAATTACTATTTGCATGTTATATCTTTTCCTATCCCTTCACTTTCAATTTACTTCTGTCCTTGAATTTAAGGTGAGTCTTTTTTAGACAGTGTATAGTTTGGTCATGCTTTTTTTTTTTTTTAACCTGTTCTGCCAATCTCTGATTTTTTACTGGAAAATTCAATGCATTTACACTTAATGTAATTACTGATAATGCAGGACTTTCCTCTGTCATTTTGCTACTTGATGTTTATAAGATTCACGTTTTTTGTCCCTCAATTCTTCTATAAATGCCTACATTCATACTTATTTGATTTTTCGTATTATACCATTATGAGTCCTTTGCCATTTCCTTCTGTATATACTTCTTAAACTTTTTTATTGAAGTTTATCATTCATACATGAAAATCCATAAATAATAAATATATAGTATAAATTGTGAACTCACTAAACAAACATGCAATACCTTTATACAGGGCTCCCATACATTACCCCACCAACAACACCTTGCTTTGTTGTGAAACAATTGTTACAAACTATGGAAGAACATCATATATCCTTTTTAGATATTTTCTTTGTGGTTACAATGGTTCTTCAATTGTATATCCTAAATCTATAAAAATCATCTTTAATTTGATACTAGCTTCACTTCAATAGTATACTCAAACACTGTTCCTATACCCCTCTGTCCACCCACCTTTTTGTTTTAATTGTTGCAAATTATATCTGTATGCATTGTATGTCCAACACTATATATTTGTTATTACTTTTTATGCATTTGCATTTTGCACCTTGTAATTACTAAAAAGCAGAGCTGCACACCTATAAAGACAATGCAATAGCACTGGCATTTATACTTTCACATATTCTTTACTAGAGGTATTTATTTGTTATGATGCTTTGATCCTCTGGCTAGTGTCCTTTCCTTTCAATTGGAAAATCTCCCTACAGCATCGCTTGTAGGGCAGCTCTAGTGATGAAATGCCTCAGCTTTTTTTAAAAAAATCGGTTTTATTGATACATATTAATAAAGCATAAATCCATCCAAAGTGTACAATCAGTGGCATTCAGTGTAATCACATATTTGTGCATTCATCACTTTAGTCATTCTTAGAGCACTTTCACTATTCCAATAATAATAAACAAAACAAAAACAAACAAAACTACTACCTCTCAATCTCTCTATCCTTCCGCTACCATATGTAGCTGCTATTCTTTTTCCTTCTCTTTAGTATATTCATATTTATATTTTGTAATAACAGTCTTATATATGCAATATCACCCATATTTGCATTTTACATTAGGTTTTACTACCTTACAGTCCCATGTTACAGTTTTTAGATTTCCTTCTAGTAAAATAAATGACCTTAGACTCTCCCTTTCGACCACTGTCTTACCCATATAATAGCTCTGCTAGTTACAAATGGTGAATATGCTTTCACCATTTCTATTCATTTCCAAAGATTGAGAAACAATCTTTTTACCAATTCTGCACAGATTAACCCTCAGCTTTCCATTCTCTACCCTTCTTTTATTTTCTGGTGACCTATATACTAATTATTTATTCCATGAGTTTACACAATATCTTTAGTTCATAATAGCGCAATCAAACAGTATTTGTCTTTTGTGTCTGGCTTGCTTCACTCAACATAATGTCCTCCAGGTTCATCCATGTTGTTATATGTGTCACAACTTCATTTCTTCTTACTGCTGCATAATAATCCATAGTGTGAATACACCACAATTTGCTTAACCATTCATTGGTTGATGGACACCTGGGTTGTTTCCAGCTTTTGGCAATCGTGAATAACGCCGCTATGAACATCAGTGTGCAGGGGTGTGTTTATGCCTCTGCTCTCTGTTCTTCGGGGTATATACTGGGTCCCATGGCAAGTCTATATTCAACTTCCTTAGGAACTGCCAAAAAGTCCTTCACAGTGGCTGTACTATTCTATATTCCCACCAACAGTGAATAAGCATTCCTATCTCGCCACATCCTTTCCAACATTTACAGTTTCCTGACTTTTTAATAGTGGCCATTCTAATAGGTGTGAAATGATACCTCATTGTAGTTTTGATTTACATTTCCTTAATCACTAGTGATGTTGAACATTTTTCCATGTGTTTTTCTTTTTGTCATTTGTATTTCTTCTTTGGACAATTGTCTTTTCTAGTCTTTTGCTCATTTTTTAATAGGGTAGTTTGTTTTCTTATTGTTGAGTTGTATGATCTCTTTGTATATCATGGATATTAAACCCTTATCAGATATATGATTTCCAAATTTTTCTCCCATTGAGTCAGCTGCCTTTTCACCCATCTGACTTTTGACAAAGTCTTTTGAGATGCAAAAGTGTTTAATTTTGAGGAAGTCCCATTTATCTGATTTTCTTTTGTTGCTCTTGCTTGGGTGTAAGGTTTAAGAAACTACCACCCACCAGAAGATATTGAAGATGTTTTTCTTCATTTTCTTCTGGGAGTGTTATAGTTGTTACTTTTATATTTGGGTCCTTGATGCATTTTGAGTTAATTTTTATAAAAGGTGTGAGACAGTGGTCCCCTTTCTTTCATTTGGATATGGATATTCAGTTCTCTCAGGACCATTTGTTGAATAGACTGTTCTTGCCCAGCTGGGAGGGCTTGACTGCCTTGTCTAAAATCCCTTCACTGTATATGTGGGGGTCTATTTTTGAGTTCTCAATTGGATTCCATTTGTCAATGTGTCTGTCTTTATGCTGGTACCATGCTGTTTTTACCACTGTAGCAAAATAATATGCATTAAAGTCTGAAAGTGAAAGTTCTCCAACTTTTTTCTTCTTATTTAAGATATTTTTAGCTGTTCAGGGCCCCTTACCCTTCCACATAAATTTGATAATTGGTTTTTTCATTTCTGCAAAAAGGCTGTTGGGATTTTTACTGGGATTGTGTTGAATCTGTAAATTAGTTTGGACAGAAACATTTTAATGATATTTAGGTTTCCAATCCATGAACATGGAATGTCCTTCCATTTATTTAAGTCTTCTTCAGTTTCTTTTAGCAATGTTTTGTAGTTTTCTAAATACAGGTCCTTTATGTCCTTGGTTAAGTTTATTCCTAAATATTTGATTGTTTTAGTTGCTATTGTAAATGGAACTTTTTTTTCTGATTTCCTCCTCAGACTGCACATCAGTAGTGTATAGAAACGCTGTTGATTTTGGTGTATTAATCTTGTATCTCACCATTTGATGAACTTGTCTATTAGTTCTAGTACCTTTGTTATGGATTTTTCAGGAGATTCTAGATATAGGATCATATCAGCTCACAGTGAAAGTTTTACTTCTTCATTTTCTATTTGAGTGCCTTTCCTTTCTTTACCCTAATTGCTCTAGCTAGAATCTCTAGCTCAATATTGAATAACAATTGTGACATTGGGCATCCTCGTCTTGTTCCTGATCTCAGCATGAAAGCTTTCAGTCTTTCACCATTGAGTACAATGCTGGCTGTAGGGTTTTCATACATGCACTTTACCATATTGAGAAAGCTTCCTTCTATTCCTATCTTTTGTGGTGTTTTTATCAAGAAAGGGTGTTGTATTTTGTCGAATGCCTTTTCTGCATCAATTGAATTTTTCTTCTCCAATTTATCAATGTGGTTTGTTACATTAATTCATTTTCTTGTGTTGAACCACCCTTGCATACTTGGGATAAAAACCACTTGATCATGGTGTATAATTCTTTCAATGTGTTTTTTTTTAATAATCAATTTTTTATTTTTAAAGAAGCTTTAGATTACATAAATGTTACATAAAAAATGTAAGGAATTCCCATATGCCCCACTCCCCCCTCCTCTCACACCTTCCCGCATTGACAACATCCTTCTTTAGTGTGGTACATTTGTTACAATTGATGAACCCATATTGAAGCATTGTTACTAACCATGGACTACAACTTACATTACAGTTTACACTTTGTCTCACACGAATTTGTAAGTTATGACAAAAAATACAATGGCTTGTATCCGTCACTGCAATATCATGCAGGACTAATCCAATGTCCCAAAAATGCCTCCATATTACACTTATTCTTCCCTTTCCCATCCCTTAGAACTTCCCATCCCTCAGGTCTGCCTTTATATAAATGATAAGAATTCTCTTATTGTTAGAATAATAATAAGCCTATAGTAGAATAATAATAAGTCTACTTTAGTCCGTTGTTCATTCCCCAATCTTGAGGATTTAGGGATGGTGATGTTCACTCTGCCTCTAATTGAGAGGGGGCTTAGATCCCATGGGGCAGTTGGATGGAGCTATCTTGATTGCAGTTGCAGACACTCTCTGTTCCTTGGGATGGGCATTGTCCAACATCATCTCCTTGTTAGTTGTCCTGGGTGAACCCAAAGAACTGGAGAGTAAGTGTTGCAACTCTGCTGAAATTCAGGGCTCAAATGGCACATGGACGGACCAAAGATTTAAGTCTCTGGGACATATATTTATCCTGTATAGTGCTAATTATGGGTTCAAATAAAAGGGGCAGAAGAGCCATGCATAGAGAACCTATAAATGAGTCTAACTCCATTACACTGGGGAGCATAAATTCCAAAGTAAGGCCCACTGAAGTGTGCCAAATTCCTGAGCTGTCTGCTCTGCTTATAGTTTCTGAATATTCCTCAAAGACATATGAATATGTTCAAGTGTTCATGGAACATTGTCTCAGTGGGTGAAGATCCACACAATAACCAAAAGAATATTAATGTGCTTTTGGATTCTGTTTGCAAGTATTTTGTTGAGGATTTGTGCATCTATATTCATTAGAGATATTGATCTATAATTTTCTTTTTTCATTTTTAATTTTTTTAAAAAAAATTATTTATTTTAAAATAATTTTTTTTTTTAAAAGACTACATAAATGTTACAGAAAAATTGTAGGGATTCCCATGTGCCCCACCTCTCACTCCTCTCACAACCTCCCACATAAACATCCTTCATTAGAGTGGCAAATCACCTGCAATAGATATATACCTCTTGGGATTTGCAACTAAGTATGGACCATAGTTCACATTGTAGACCACACTCTCTCAAAAATATGGAACGCTTCACGAATTTGCATGTCATCCTTGCACAGGGGCCATGCTAACCTTCTCTGTATCGTTCCAATTTTAGTATATGTGCTGCTGAAGCGAACACATAATTTTATTTTTTTCATAGTATCTTTATCTGATTTTGGTATTGGATCATGTTAACTTCATAGGATGAGTTTGGTAGCACTCTTTCCTGTTCAAATTTTTGGATGAGCTTGAGCAAGATTGGTATTAGATTTTGTTTGAATGATTGGTAAAATTCACCTGTGAAGCATCTGGACCCATGGTTTTCATTTTGGGAGTTATTTGATGACTGTTTAAATCTCTTCACTTGTGATTGGTTTGTTGTGATCTTCTATTTCATCTAGGGTCTTGTAGGTAGTTCGTGTGTTTCTAGGAATTTGTCCATCTTCTCCACATTTTGTAGTCTTTTGGCATACAGTTGCTCATAATATCCTCTTATGATTTCTCTTATTTCTATGGGGTTAGTGGTAATGTCCCCCATCTCATTTCTGATTTTATTATTGGAATCTTCGCCGTTTTTTTTTCCTTGTCAGTCTAACAGTTTGCCAATTTTGTTGATCTTCTCCAAGAAATATCTTTTGGTTTTGTTGATTCTGTCTATTGTTTTTTTGTTCTCAATTTCATTTATTTCTGCTCTGATCTTTACTATTTCTTCCTTTGGCTTGGTTTGGGAATAATTTTCTGTTCATTTCCTAGTTTCTCCAGGCATACAGTTAGATCTTCCATTTTAGCTTTTTCTTCTTTTTTAATGTAAGCATTGAGGGCTAAAATTTCCCTCTCAGCACTGCCTTTTCAGTGTCTTGTAGGTTTGGATATGTTGTGTTCTCATTTTCATTCATCTCAAGATATTTTCTGAATTCCCTTGCAGTTTATTCTTTGACCAGCTGATTATTTAAGAGTGTGTTATCTAATCTCCATATATTTATGAATTTACCTTTTTCCATCCATTATTGATTTCCAGCTTCATTCCTATATGATCAGAGATAGTGTCATGTATAATTTCACTCTTTTTAAATTATTGAGACTTGTTTTTTGACTCAACATATAGTCTATCTTGAAGAAGGATTCATGAGCATTTTAAAAGAATGTATATCCTGCTGCTTTGGGGTGCAGTGCTCTATAGATGTCTGTTAAGTCTAGTTCATTTATCATATTATTCAGGTTCTCTGTTTCTTTATTTATGCTCTGTCAAGATATTCTATCCTAAAGTGAGAGTGGTGCACTGAAGTCTCCAACTATTATTGTACAGACATGTATTTCTCCTTTAAGTTTTGGCAGTGTATGCTTCATGTATCTCAGGTTAGGTGCATAAATATTTATTATGGTTATTTCTTCTTGGTTAATTGCCCCATTTATTAATATATCATAACCTTCTTCACCCCTTATAACAATTTTGCATTTAAAATTTATTTTGTCTGATATTACTATCGCTACTCCAGCTCTTTTTTTGCTTACTCTTTGCATGGAATATCTTTTTCCAGTGTTTCACTTTTAACCTGCTTGTGTCCTCACATCTGAAGTGGGTTTTTTTAAATACAACATATAGATGGCTCATATTTTTTTATCCATTCTATCAGTCTATGTCTTTTGATTTGGGAGTTCAAGACATTAACATTCAATGTTATTAATGTAAAGGCATTACTTCTTTCATCCATTTTTGTCCTTCAGGTCTCTGTTGACATATCGTTCTGTCTTCCTACCTTTTAGTTTAACCTTCTTAATAATCTTCATTTCTACAGTCTTCTCCAAATCTCTTACCCTTGTTTTATCCTTTCAGCCTGCAGCACTCCCTTTAGTGTCTCTTGTGATTCTGTTCTTTTGGTAACATATTTCTATCAGATTTTGTCTGTGAAGACTTTGAACACACCCTCATTTTTGAAGGACAGTTTTGCTGGATACAGAATTCTTGGTTGGCAGTTTTCCTCTTTCAGCACCTTTCTTCTTACCTCTGTGGTTTCTGATGAATCTTATCAAGGTTTCCTTGTATGTGAAGCTTTGCTTTTCTCTTGCTGCTTTCAGAATCCTCTCTCTATCTCTGATATTTGTCATTGTGAATAGTAGGTGTCTTGGGGTAGGTCTATTTGGATTTATTCTGTTTGGGGTCCTTTGTCTTTCTTGGATATCAATATTTATGTTTTTCATAAGGATTGGGTACTTTTCAGTCATTATTTCCTCATATATTCTTTCTTCCCCTTTTTCATTCTCTTCTCCTCCTGGAACAATTATAATACAAATGTTTGTGCGTTTCACATTGTCATTCAATTCCCTGAGACTCTGTTCCATTTTTTTTTTTTTTGCATTCTCTTCTCTTTCTGTTCTCCTGTCTTTTCCAGCTCAGTTGTTCTGTCTTTGAAATCACTAAATCTGTCTTTGAGCAATTCAAATTTGCTCTTATGTGCTGCTAATGTATTTTTATTTTTTATTTTTAATTTATTGAAGTAGATCATTCATACATGAACATACATAAACTATAAGTGTTCAGTAAACATTGTGAACTTACAAAACAAACATGCATAACATCATACAGGGCTCCCACACATCACCACATACACACACCCACCACAAACATCCTGCATTTTTGTGAAACATTTGTCAAATCATGAAAGAGCATCGTCAAAGTATTCCTACTAACTATAGCCTGTATCTTCCTCCCCAATACATTTTTTAAAGGATTTATTTATTCATTTATTTGCTTTTATCCATTTTTACACCCTCCCGTTTTTGCTATTTCTGTGTCCATTCGCTGGATAACTCTCTGTGTCCATTTCCTACCCTCTGTTCTCATCCTTCTCCTCCTGTCTTCAATGGGTTTCGATCCTCAGAACCTCCGATGTGGGAGAGAGGCACCCTACCACCTGCACCACCTTAGTTCCTGGTTTTTTGGTGCATCTCGTCTTGGCTCTCCTGTTACATTAATCTTCTTGCTACGTGGCTCGTGGGGCCTGATGGTGCACCCGCACACGGGACCTGATGGCGCATCTGCCACAGGGCCTGGAGAGCTCACCCACACACGGGGCCTGGAGGGTTCACCTGTGCATGGGGCCTGGCAGTGCACCCATGCACAGGGCCTGGTGGTGCACCATGTACAGGACCTGGTGGCCCATGTGCTTTCTATATTTTTCTTATTTTTATTTTTACCAGGAGGTTCCGGGGCTCGAGCCCAGGTCCCTCCATATGGGAGACAGACACCCAACCACCTGAGCCACATTCGTCCCCCTGCTATATCTCTTAAGGTTGACCAAAGATACCCAAAGTTACAGTCTTTTCCCACACAGGATGGTCATATAATAAATCAGGCTTAGTTTATCACCAGCATTCTAAAAACCAGAGCTAGGGAGAAAAACTAGGTCTGGGGACATATGCCTGGTTTCTAATATAGTGAATGTTTAGCCTACCCTGATTATCACAAAATCAGGACAGCAAGAATATTCTCACCTGCTAATGTATTTTTAATCTTATCCATCATGTTTTTCTTTCCCATAAAGTCTGTTACTTTTTTTGAAGGCTTTCAAATTATTCTTTATGCTCACCCAGTGTCTTCTTAATATTCTATATTTCCTTAGTCAAATTTTCTTTAAATTCTTTGAATTGATTTAGAAGAGTTGTGTGATTATCACTGATTAACTGTCTTAAAGGCTATTTGGTTTGTTCCTTTGACTAGGCCATCTCTTCCCATTTCTTAGTATGCCTTTTAATTTTTTCCTGAAGTCTAAGCATCTGAATATGTTGATGAATTTATTCTGATGGCCAATTTCTCTCTCTTTCCTATTTTTTCACAGTTCTTCTTTGATATATGGTTCAACTTATTCTAAATTTTTTTACTGCTCAGATTAAGTTAGCAAAATAGGGCCAAGGAGTCACTAATGGGGTGTGGATTTTCTCCCAGGGATTAGGATAGAGAGAGATCCAAGAACAGGTTTTGTCCGTGCAATTTCCAGACAGGCCAGCAGATGGCGCTCGTTGGCGCACCTTTCCATGGTGGTGTTTCAGTCTTGGCTCTCCTGTGTTCTTGTGTTGAATCTCCAGAGTGGAGATTCAAAGCGGGGTCAGCTGGCCGACTTCACTGAAGAATAGGTCCCTTTTCCTTTGAAACAGAGGACAGGGAGGAAGATGTCTGTTACCCTCTCAGTTAGCTGCAGTGATCCAGGGGTTTTACCCTAGCTTAATAACTTTGAAGTGGGAGAGGGGAGCCCTTCCTGGCCACTACAGGGGTTTGGTAATTCATGTTTGTTGTTTCAGGTTCTTCTTCTCTCAGTCCCTCACCCTCCTGGGAGTTGTGTAGCACTGTTCTGGTCTGTTGAACCCCAAACAATTTCCTTGGACAGCTTTTGGCTATTTCTCCATTGTTTTTGTGAGGGCGTTGAGCCCTTCCTGTTACTCTAATGTCATCTTCCCACAATCTTTCATCAGCTTTTGTTTATCTGGGAATGTCTTCATTTCTCCCTCATTTTCAAAAGTTAGTCTTGCTGGATATAAAATTCTTGTTTAACAAGTATTTTCATTCAGCATTTTATTTTTTCCCACTGTCTTCAAATTCAGGGTCCATTCTGTGGCAAAAGTTTTTTCATGGCTGGTGATATATTCTATCATAAGAGGTAAAATATCTCATTGTCTTTCTAGTATGTCAGGAGTTATTGATGATCTTTGCTTATATTCATTAATTCATTAGGAGGAGCAAAATAATGATAATTTCATCATTCTTAGATTATTAGCTGTAATACTTCCATGAAGTGAAATTTCCCTTTATCTATTATTTGATTACCTAAAGGGACAGTTTATGTAGACTATCAAGTAATTTTAAATTTTAGATATTAAAGGAAATGACTGCTTACACTAGGCTGAAAAATTGGGGGGATATTCAGGTGGCAGGCACTTAGATTTTACATAGATAAAAATTTAGCCTTGTTCAAAGACACACTAAAGCCAATAAATAGCTTTAAGCTGAAGCTGACACACAAGTCTTGAACCTCCAAATCTCATACTCTTCTTAATCACTATGTTCACAATCAAGGACTTATCTCCCCTCTTGACCAACTCTCTCACACCTAGTTTAGTACCTGCCACAGAGTAGCATAAAACATCTTCCTTAATTCAATGGATATTTACTCAGCACCCACTTAAAGATGAGGACTGAAAGTATCCATAAACACTAGAAATTAAGATATATTAGTAACCCTAGTGAGACAATTCCACTGAAGAATTTGGATGCCTACATTGTGTTAAATAATATATTTTATGCTTTCAAATATGGCTTTTTATTCAGTGTAGTATTTTCTCAATGAATGTGTATGAGCACTAAGTGGCCTTTTGCCAGAACAATATATAAAATCTATTATTATAGTAATCTATCCTATATTTTGAATTGAAGTAGGAAAAATGGAAAAATTTCAAGCCAATGTCTATTATACAACTCTTCAGCTTAAAGGTTATTTGAAAAATTGAAATGGTACCCTTTTTCCTATATGTTATCTCATTAAGTATGCTAAGTATACAGCCTAAGTGAGAACATTCATTTGCTCATATATTCAAGAACACTTCAACAAGAGACAATGTGTGTCATACTGTGTGATGGGTGCTGAGGAAGCAGAGGGTTTCAGGTATGGCCTTGAAAAGGTCACAGTCCTAGTAAATAGACAGTGAAACAGTCTACAGGGGCCTTTGGAGGGAGAAAATCACCAAGATGAGAAGAGGATGATATAAATGATGCAACACACTGGGTTCTTCAGATTTGGAGGCCATAAACAATTTGAGAAGACAAGATGCTCAGTATGGCAGAAGCAAAGAAAGGTCTGGAATCTACCCATTCCCCAGGTATTGCAGAAATGTACTATCTATATTATGTAAGAGTAGTCAAGCAGCCTGATCATGAAGCAAAAGCTACCTAAAGACCTCTCTTCACATCCATGGCCTGCTCATCCTTGAGGGAATTCCCCTGAACCAGATCTAGTAATGTGTTAGGTTATACCTGCAAAAAGGATCAAGACTGGGTTATTTGGGATGTTGGTCTGAGGCACCTTGCAAATTTCCACATCTCCTTCCCATCTTCCTCTATGCCTTCCTCATCACTGTTCAGGCCTGGAACCAAGCATATTTCAAGTTGTCCCTCCTTCCTCTAAAGGACCCTGATGAGACAGCATATTTGGAGAATTAAGTTGAGGGAGTACGAATAAGAATGGTCACCTCTTAAATTTCCATTCAGAAATGCAGCAGACAGTAGGGTTTTAAGGTGAAGGAAAGAGGGAAGAGTTGGGAGAGCAACTTGGAAGGGAAAGGGTATTTAGAATACATGATATGAGAACCAGACAAGAGCACGGTAAGCCTTCCCACACAAATCCTGGTCTCCTGGTTTAGATTGGCACGGGGGAGAGAGAAGAGGTGGCTCAGAGGAATGAGCAGAGCAATTTTCCCACCATCTCATTATATCACCAGATAGGCAAGAGTCTTGCAACATTTCTGCCAAAGTCCCCTTTATGACTTACTTTCCAGTAAACTTTTCTCCAGGTTTCCTAAATAGCAACTTAATTTGATTGACTATAAGCCTACATTCATTTTCATTCTCACTTTTTCTCTCATTTTGTTTCTGCATTTCTCTTCTTCCAATCTCTGCCCTTCTATTTCATTTGCTTTTTTAGATTTCTGTTTCCCTCCTGTTTCTTTCTTCTCATTCCACCCCTTCTGTTCAGCTTTTCTTATCTTATTGCTTTTCCTTCTCTTAATGCTATTATTGTACTTTCTCATTTCTACTGCCCCATCCGTCTGTTCCAGCTCAGTCTTTCTATCTCCTTTCCCCTAATTTTCAACTCTAAGCTTTCTCCAGTCCTGTCTTTTAAGCTCTGGCCTATTCTTGCCAGGTGCCTGTTCAAAACCATCCAAACAATGCAGCTAGCTTTTAATTGTACTATTGTCAAACTTTATCTCAAATAGATCCAAAATGCTGCTTCAAATATTTCAATTCAAAAATATTTACAGAGCAACTACAATGTGTCAGACATTATACTTGATGTTTCCACAACCATGGTTTCATTATCTTTTCACAATAACCTTGTGAATAAAAAAGGAACTATTATCCCCATTTTACAGGTAAGGAAACTGAACTAACTGGTAAGGTTCAGGGAGGAAAAAAGAGCATGACTAAATCACATAGCTAGAAAACTAAAGAATTAAAATTTATGTCTGGTTCCCAAGCCCAAGCTTTATCGCACACTACCAGACAGGGAATGAGCAATACTTATTGCATGAGCTGAGACAGAAAGTGGAAGTGGAGCATAGGAGTGAGGAGGGGTTAGAAGGGAAAGGAATGACCACAAAAGAAAGGCAAACTGATAGAAACCCTAGTCACTCCCTAACTCCAATTTTCCCACCTAAATTCTCCATACTCAGGAGCCATTTTCAGATCTCTTCTACCCTTTATATAGACAGAGAGCATCTTAGAATTTTTAGCACCAACCAATGGAGTCTAGATATAAGTTTTACTCCTTAGACTTGAGGCCTGACACTGAGTTCCTATGTGTGTCTCCCACTTTATCCACATTTCCTTTGTTACTACTTGAATTGATACCCAGTGGGCCAAGGATGAGCCATTGGCATCTGCATATCCCTCAAGTTTCAATATTCTGTCCCTTCACCTTATGCCCCTCCAATACATAGACTTAACCTCCTGCCTGGTTATCCTGTCTCATGCTAATGTAGGCCTGGAGCACTAAACACATGCTTACAGCAACCTCCCAACCAAGCTTTCCTTCTCTGGGAGCAGGTTCTACCCCTGTGCCTCCCATTCTGCCTATCTGTTACCCACAGCCAGATCTCCAATTACCCACCATAAAGTGGCCTGCAATAATTCTCTGCCTTGTCCTGCATTGTCCAGGCTGCCTACATCTACTCAGTCCTGTAATTCAAGTCAGGAAAGTCTGCCCCACGGCTACTTCTCCTCCATGTCAGCAAGGTCTTGGGGACCCTGGAAGTCCTGTAGCTGAGTCATGAAAAAGCAGAGTTTTACCTCAAATGAAGGCCTGAGTCTGGTCTCCTCCCCCATTACAATATCTTGCTTCTGTAGCCACAATTCAGACTGGAATTAATTAAGTAGTACATGTTTTTCAGGTACAGCATAACCTTTCAATATGGAACTCTGATTGACAGATTCTAATTTATAAGCTTTATTCCAGTGAGTAGACAAACACTGCCTTGTTCAGACTGTATCTTTTGAAGGTTATAGCATTTAGACCCCAAAGCTCTTAATTTTATTGGAAATGGGAGAAAAAAATGTCATACAAATATTTCATTTTGAAGCATAATGATTCCAAAACACACCTCTTATTGCAGTAATTGCCACCCACTCACACTATAATCTGAGAATCAGCCACAGGAGGGCTCAGATCCCTGTCATGTCTGTCTTTGGAGTCCCAGGGCAGTAGAAGTGGGCTACATCTTTCCCATCTGGATGGTTGGCAGAATCTCATCTTCCCTGTGTACACATAGACTGGGGAACATTTTTGGTTGTAGGTGGAGCATTTTAGTGCAGTTATTGTAAATACAGATGCATACTTACAAATATGATGGAGCCAGTGATGGACTGGCTGAAGAAAAGTTGACATGCCAAGGAGCACTAAGAATTTGGTGCCAAGAGAGCTAAGGGGAAAGAAATGGGAATCCCAATAGGTCTACTGGACAGAGAGTAAGAAGAAAGGGGAAAGAGTTAACTGAGGGGAAAGGACTATGTTAATTAAAGTAAGAGTGAGATGAGAACATAATGGAAAATAGAATGGGGCTGGTATCTAGGAAAGGCATGAGTTGGAAGAAACACGTGGACATGGGGACTGGAGAGGGAAGTATCCAGTTCAGGAGGGAAAGAGTGGCCTGAGGGGAAGTTGCAGCCTGAACTCTGCTGGTGACAGCCAAAGCTGTCAAAAGGCCCTGTGATTCCTGGAGAATACAAAGGGAAGAAAATGCCAACTTGACAATGGACTGGAGATTGGGAAATGAGAAAACAGACTAGCATGAGAGTCATGTATTATAGTCAGGGGGTTGATTTGAACTCTCCATTACAAAGTGTATATGTGGTTCACCAGAAAGAAAGAATTTATCCTTCTCAGGCCAAGATGCCTGGTTTGGCCCACAAGAATTCTAACCAAAGAGAAAGCTATGAACAAGGGCTTAGGGAGGCAGGTGTTGAAGAGAAAATAGTGGGGGAAGGTTACTACTCTTTGGCTTTTTCTACCTTTTAATTCTATATGGAGCTTTGTGTTTCAGGACTCTCCAGAAATGTTCACCACAGACATACCTGGTTTCCAGTCCTGGCTCCATCACTGCATGGCCATAGGAAAGTCACTTTATCTCTATGAACCTCAGTCTTACCTTCTGTAGACTGAAGATACTCTTATACTCACAAAGCTGTCACTGAAGTTTTTCAATAAGTGTTAAGTGAATTTAATGCAACTCTAACCCTCTCTGGCTACAAAAAGACAGGTACAGGAAATCCCAAAGTTATAACACCACTTCCCCTTTGCTGGTGGATGGTCTGCGCCTTCAGCCAGCTGGCTTCTCTTGTAGACAAGTGGAGCAGGTGTCTGCTGACCCCTGAAAGGTTGGTCATAGAATGGGTGTTGGGGTGGAGAAATATTATTAGTGTTAAGGCTCTTTTCAAGTAAGGTTGGAAAAGAGGTGGGAGCTACAAGAATGTCCAATGTAGCTGAGAGTTCACTTGCAACCAGTTCCCCATTGTCACCACTTCCTACACGGAAATAGAAATTCATTCTTGACCTCCATCAAATAGGATCTGCCCCTCTCTGAGTTGTAGGGTTTCCTGACACTTGGCTCAAATGCCTCTACTATCCCTTTCTCCCTCCCATCTTCTTCCCTGCCTCTACTCTCACTCAAGAAACAGAATAGCTATATGGAATTTCCTTTGTGGGATTTTGCTAAGCCTACGGTTTTCCATTTTCTCTACCAACATACTATGGCTATGTCATGGAGGATTCACAGCTCCAAACCTCCTCTCTTGTCCTGTCATCACAGGCCTTAGTAAATATGGAAGCACTAGAATTTGTTGAGTACCGACTACATGCTGAGCACATTGTCAAACATATTATATGTGTTATCTACTTCAGTCAGTGTAAAGGTCATATACTTCTACTTTAGAGATGAGAAAACTAAGCCTGAGAGAAAGGGAATAAACTTATGCAAGGTCACACAGTTAAGGAATGGCAGAGTCAGGGCTTTGGTTTTGTGACTATAAATCCAATGCCCTATGCCACTATGAGCCCTTCTGGGGGAGCCTCTGCCTCTGCCTTAATCAGGTCTATGTGACCCTCTTCTGGTTCCATATACACATAGCCAACCATGTGTGGTGGAAATAGGGAGCCATTTACAGGGGATCTCCACTCACACTCACCCTGGGCATTCTTTTAGCAGTCACCCTCTGACCCAAATAATCTGGGAGCTGGTAATGATGACTCCTGTTCTTCGTTGCCACCCTACCAATCTCTCAGCAACCCCTTTCCCTGAAACTGAGTGAATAAGCTGTCTTCCGTGGCCTGGATTAGATGTTGGGACCCTTAACCCATCCTGATGCCATTGCCATCTGATAGGACCAGCTTTCACCCTTATCTCTAGCCCAGAGTCCCCTGATTGACTGGCAGAAGATCCCTGATCATTCCAACCCAGGTGGAATCAATGCTGCCTGGAAGGAAAGCAATTTCAGTCTTAACTCCAAGGATGTCCAAAATGGAGTCACAAGGCCACTTCCCATACCTCTCTTGTCTTTCTTGTACAAACCAAACAGTGTGGCAGCTCAGGTAGGCCACAAAATAGGCTCATTTCTGCCATTTGACCATGGCCTGGCCCAAACTTGAACCAGGGAAATATGCTAGCAAGCCAGGGCCAAGAACTCAGCCACAGCTGTTCTGTGATCCCACATCCTATGCCTGGCCCATGCCCTAGCCCTACAGTTTTATTAGCTTCATTTTTATGTGCTTTTTAACTCCACAGATGTAGCCAAAAAAACATCAAATAACCTCAAAGAACACAAGGTCATAACTCTCCCTTTCCCCATCTCTCAGCCCCTCAACTCACTGAGAGGTGGAATGGGCATACACACCACAGTTTTATCTCCTGCCTATCTTGTCAGAAGGTCGTAAGATTGCTGCCACTCTGTGAGCTATTCTCACACATTGCTACCTCAGAAGCCATTGTGAGAGACATTTTGTGTCACCATAACTCAAGGAGAAGAAGAAGGGATAAAAAGCGGGGGAGAAAGAAAACCCAGCCAGCAAGCAATCTTCAGATCCCTGCCTCCCTGAGATGGCTGGTCCTAAGGGCCATGATCAGTGCCTGCTGGGAGGCACAGTTGGAGGAATCAGTCTCTTGTCTCTCTGTCTCCTTGTCTCCTTCACTCCTTTTCCTCATTTCCTTCCTTCTTTTGTTCCAGAATCATCAAAGAACAAGTATTCTTATAGGCCTCCAAGATGGGATGCAAATCCCAGCCATCCCAGGGAATTTACCAGTCCTTTCCCTTGAGCTCATGGGTAGGGATGCCAAGAACCCCAAGAAGGTATGGGAAGCATCCCATGGATACAAGCTCAGTGCTGGGCCTGAAACCAGATGTGGGAGACAACCTGTCTGAGCTGAAGGAATTCCCCAGTTCAGAAAACCACTTTGGATTATAGTTTTCCCAAACCATGGTGATGAGTATTGGGGGCAGGACTCTAGGACTGACTGGAAAGAGTCTTGACCTTTCATTCAGGAGCCATGAATTTGTAGTTCTGACTATGTGTTCTTGAAAAGTCCATTTTCTCTCTTGGTTTCAGAATCTTTCAGAAACATGGCAACCACTCTCCCAAAAAATATTCTACCAAAGTGGAGCCTTTCTAACTTTTTAAAGAAGATAATATGTTGATGTTTTTGGTTGCTAAGACTTTGATGAAGAGATCTCAGAAATAGCTATGTGAAAGTAAGACCATGAGACGAAAATAACTCTCAAACTTACGTTATACACTTGCTCCCCTACTAAATGAAGGCTCGGAATCTGCTGCTGTGCCCCACCTCACCTTCCTCTCCCTCTTAGAATCTGGCTAGGTCTCTAGTGTCCCCATCTGTAATGTGGCCAGAGGGTCTCTTTAGCCCTACTACTCTATGATTCTCTAGCCCCTGTGTTTTCTTCTCTTTCCTTCTTGATGGTAACATTTGTGAGTTTAAATTTTTCTCCTGTGCATAATTATGAATCTATATATCTATAGAATCTATATCTACATCTATTTCTGCCTTTTATCTAGTCTATCTATCTATGATCTACCTGTCTATCTATTGTTAAGTCAAAAAATTAAGGAACCATTTAGGGTCCCTTATGTCACTGAAAAATAAGATCAATGAACTAGGGGACAATTCCTCCTCTGATTGTAATTTCTTTTTGTTGACTTTTTTCCTTATAAAATGAGCTCAAATGTTAATTAATGAGTTCACTTTTCTCTTTAGTAATAGTTACAAATAAACAATATCATTCCCCTTCAAATTAAGATCTATTACGATATATATATATACTATCTATTTACTAATATAGAGTTGATAATGCTATTTTATTATGACATATGGAAAAAAACCTACCCCCAAATCAGAAACTACAATTTGTACCTGAGAGATCCAGTCAAAGATAGGTTTTCTTCTGTAATCAGAATAGGTATAAGAATGTTTGCCCAAAGCCCCTAGCAGTGAGGAGGGTAAAGATGGAGACAGAGAAATTGGAAGGAAACTCCAGGCAGTCTTGTGGCCTCAATCATAGAAGACAGATATGGGAGAGAGGAGAAGCATTTAGGCCATTGTCCCCATCCATTTCTCTTGGTGTATCATTGTTTCAGTTTCACTCTTGCTAAATCAACTATTGTGCAATGAGTTGGCTTAAACAATGGAGATTTATTGGCTCATTGTTTTGAGGCTAGGAGAATTCCAAATTAAGGTGTCATTGAGGAGAATCTTTCTTCCAAAGACTAGCATTTTGGGGTTGGCTGCCAGTGATCCTTGATCCTGGGGTCCTCTGTCACATGACAATGCATATGGAGGCCTCTCTTGGCCTCTCTCTT
This sequence comes from Tolypeutes matacus, assembly GCA_026826555.1. Taxonomy (NCBI): domain Eukaryota; kingdom Metazoa; phylum Chordata; class Mammalia; order Cingulata; family Chlamyphoridae; genus Tolypeutes; species Tolypeutes matacus. Next base: position 282,344 of record JAKSZT010054532.1, read on the forward strand.
CTCTTCTGGCTTCCATTGACATTCAGCTTCTGGCTGCTCTTTTTTTTTAAGTTTTGTAAAGTCATGTTTATTGACATCGTACAGTAAAATTTACCCTTTTAAGTGTGTAGTAATACAGTCATGTAACACCCCCTCCCCCCAATTCCCTCATACCCCTTCATACTCAACAGCTCTCTATCCCCGGGAAACCATTGATCATATAAAATCCGTAACGAAAACTAAGTCTTGAAAAAATATCAGTTACTTTTGGTATACCACCAAAATGAAGGTAGTGTCACATTTTATTTTAGATGTTGTATTAGTCAGCCAAAGGGGTGCTAATGTGAAATACCAAAAATGGCTTGGTCTTTATAAAGGGTATTTATTTGGGGTAGAAGTCCACAGTTACCAGGCCAGAAAGAATAAGTTTCTTCTCTCACCAAAGTCCATTGCCAGACTTGCCAGGGTTCAGGCTTCTTGGGTTCCTCTCTTCCCGGGCCTGCATCTCTCCACGCTTAGCAAGGTCAGCTGTAGATGATCAGGCGAACAGCTCGCTTCTCTTCTCCTGGGGCCTTCTCTCCAGTATCAGACCTGCTTCTCAAAAACTGCTACTCAAAACTGCTTCAACTCTGTTCTTGCCATGCCTTTTATATTTGATTCCCCACCCACCAAGGGGTGGGGCTCAATGCCCTACTGATGTGGCCCAGTCAACGCCCTAATCATAACCTAATCATGCCCAGATTAACAGATCAGTTTACAAGCATGATCCAATTATATTTTTGGAATTCATAATTACATCAAATTGCCCAACTGCAACAGATGTGCATATATTTTACTTAGTGCAGAGCTAAATCCTAGCCAGAATTAAGTTTACCATTGCCTCATCAGTAACTTTATATGCCTCATTCAGTAACTTTACAATACATTGTAAAAGCATAATCTTCAGAATAACCCAAGGAACGGAATTTTTAAAATGTTAATCTAGTTATAAACAAAAGCAACCTGCTTAAAACAACTAATCTTAGCCACAGTTTTGTGAAGTATGCGAACTAAGATTATGGATTTGACTCACTTGCTCTTTTGGTGTTAATATTGTTAAGTTTCAGACTGAGACTGGCTGATAAAAGAATTACCATAAATAATGGAAATTCTGTTGTTCCAGTATAGGACAGAGCTATAACATTCTCAGATACAGGTTCCTACAGATATTTGGGATTTTCCTCTCAAAATTCACTCCTGCCACTACAATGAGGGACAAAGAAAGCAAAACTATTCTGCATGTATCAATAATCTCACATTCAAATACACCATATCCACTTGCAAAGGCTTCCCTTCCCTCTGCCTTTCAAAAAGCAGCCCTTAAGTTCCTCAGCAACTTGAACTTGACAGCCAAGTTGTACCTGGCAGCTGAAAGGGGCGGACTGATCTTTCTGTGGCCTTTTTCTCTCTGTGTGACCTTCCCTACAGGCTTTCAGTAATAAGATTAAGATCCATCCTTGGACACGTCATATCTGAAGTAATCACATCAAAAGATCCTATTTACACAGAATGTATTAAGTTTAAGAACATGTCATTCTGGTGTACATAGCTCCAAACCACCATAACCAAGTTATATCAGAGGTTTCCAAACTTTCTTGGTTGCCAATGCCAGTAGCTGCTCATCAACTTTTTCATGGTGTCCCTAGGCTACAGGAATTAACTAGCAGTTCCATTTATTAAATAATTAAGTTCAAACAACTTAATATATATTGATGTTTTGATAACTTAGTGGCCATTTAAAAATTAATGCAAATATATTGAAAGAAAAATATTCATACACCTATTAATATACAGTAAAATATTATTTTATTTTGTCTTAATTAGTCACTTTTTAGAGAGTACACAACTTCTCAGACCTTGGAATCAGAATGGACACCACCACCTTCATTTCCTGTTCTACATAAATTTAAACATAATGCCTGATTTTTATCACAGCAACTATCAAAAGGAATGTAGCACGATCTAATGTTAAAACTGTGAACTATTTCAAGCTAGTAGATAGTACAATATCTGGCATATGTCAGGCATGCCTGTGTTTCACTCAAACATTAGAAATATCCCACAATGATTTTGTGAGTTCATTGTGGTGTCTCAGTGTGCCTTAACTCATAGTTTGGGAACCATAGAGTTAGATTTTTTAAAAATCTACGGAAATTCTTAGGCATAACTTCCTTCCTTCTACCTCCACCACCTGAAATGCTTTTTCTTAGTTTTATTTCCCCAACACATCTTTCCTTTTAATAACAAATGGAAATAAGATGATGAGTATGTCTATATTATCCATAATATTGCTGTTGAAGACATGTCACACTGTTGTCCCTTCATACTGTAGCTAGAGAGATTTTTGTAAAAGTATGTATCTGATGCACCCATCAGATTGGAAAACATTTAAAAACCTGGTAACTGCAAGTGCTGGTGAGGATGTGAGGCAATGGGTAAGAGGACAAGAAGAAACATAACTGACTCTGCCTCTTCACCTTATAAGAGATCAATCCTTCAAAGCTGGAATGGGAAAGGAGACCTTACAGCTATACTGTGAATAGCAACAATAATAATATTTATTGAGCAAGGAAAAAAATATATATATATTACTGGTGGTAGTTTAGGTTGGTAAAATCACTTTGGAAAGAAGTTTGTCATTATCTATTAAAGTTGGATATATAATTACCTTGTGACCCAGATATTCCATAACAACTTTTATGACCTGAAGATACTAATGCTCATGTGAACCAGGATATGGAAAATGGATGGTCATGACATTCTGTCATGGTATGACAGCACCAATTTAGAAGTAATTTAAATGTTCATGTAGAGTAGAAGGAATAAATAGATTGTGGTGTATTTTTGCAATGGAATACTATATGGCAATGGAAAGAAAGGAACTATAGTTTATTCAACAGGTATTGATCTCGCAACCATAATGTTGATTAAAAGAACCCAAGAAGCATACACACTATAAGATTGCATTACTATAAAATTTGTAAAAATGCAAATCTATCTATATTTTCTGGATGTATACACAGGTGGTAAAACTATGTTAAAAAGGACATACTTCCAGTTCTTCCAGGATGCAGTAGCCCCATTACCTTGCTGATCCTACCTGAACAATTAAAATACTTTAGATATAATACAAAACATAAGTATAGGAATTTTCTAAAGGACGGAAAGAAGAAAGTGGACTGCCTAGAGAGCTTGAGATTTGATGAATGACAGGATGGTGAGTTCCCTGGATTTGATAATTGCCTTGCATATATCCCAGATACGGCTCTGCAGAAACCTCTAAATTAGAACTGCCAACAGGCACAGAAAAAAATTCTCCAAGAAAAGCCTGTTGTCTCTACCCAAGGGACCAGTAAAGGAGTTGCCTAACAGCAGAAAACATTTTTGATAATACCTTCCCTACACCAGGAAAAAACTACCAGAAAACAGCATCCCTCCAACCCCAGGGTTTCAGTGTGGTTGAGCAGGAAGGTGACCCCATCACTATACCCAGAGGAAGCAAGTGGCACACTAACATATTCATTGGGTTTGTAGGCAGGACAGTGGAGATCTGATTTACTATGCCTTGCCCAGCTAAAGCAGGTGGTGGTCTGATTCCCCTACCAGGGTAGTGCCAGGGAACTCATTCTCCACTCTGACCCCATAGGAAAATGATAGTAGAGGAGAGGCTAGTCACAACTAGGCTTCAAACCCCCACTTAACTTCTCAACAGGGCCCAGGAAGGAGCTGAACCTACACATACACCTGGCAGCAATGAATCTATATGAGGCAATGTGAAGTAGGGCTAGTCAATACTCCTGTTCCCTCCCATGTCAGTGGGTTCCAGAGTGGAATAGAATTTTCACCTCAACTATAGCAGTTTGGCAGTTTGATGAAGTTATGAATTCCAAAAATAGATGCTGGATTATGCTTGTAAACTGATCTGTTCATCTGGGCATGATTAAGTTATAATTGGGGCTTTGATTGGGCCACGTCAGTAGGGTGTTAAGCCCCACCCCTTGGTGGGTGGGGAATCAAAGATAAAAGGCATGGCAAAGGACAGAGTTGTAGTAGTTCTGCTGTTGGAGTCTTGAGCTGGAGCCCCGGGAAGTAAGAGAGCTTGGTCGTGAGGAAGGAGAGAAGGCCCTGGGAAAAGACATGAGCCGTTCACCTGAGAGTCTATAGCTGGCCTTGTGGAAAGAAGCAAAGCTTAAAGAGCCTCATAGTCTACAGATGACCTTGTGGAGGAAACAGAGGAGTTGAGCCCAGAGAGAAATATAGCCCCGGGAAAAGAAGAAACCGAGAAGCCTGAACCCTGGCAAACATCGGTGGCTGTCTTGCTCCAATACGTGGCAATGGACTTTGGTGAGGGAAGAAGCTTACGCTTTATGGCCTGGTAACTGTGGACTTCTACCCCAAATAAATACCCTTTATAAAGACCAACCGATCTCTGGTTTTTTGCATCAGCACCCCTTTGGCTGACTAATACATCAACCTTCAGCAACAGAACAGTTTGAGTCAGCCATCCAGTGGGGACAATGTGACACAGAGAGGAAATGATTTTACACCCCTAATTAAAGATAGCAAGATGGCACCCTACTTTTTCTGGAAATGAGTGAGAGAGGACAAGAGATTAGCTGAACATCTACTTGGCTATTCTTCAATGACAGAGAATGCAGCAGTGCACCATTTTAAAAAGGTGGTGTCAGAGGGAACCCTCAAGAAGCTTAACATATACAATCTCCTGGTTCTTGGGCTATACCTCAGTAGGAAACTGTTTATTAAACAGAAGACAAAATGAAATAAAGTATTTAAGTAAGACCTAAGAATTTTGTAATATAATATCCAAAATATCCAGAAAACAATATAAAATATCAAACCTCATACCAAACCAGAAAATCACAAGTTGAATGAGAAAAAAACATCTAAATGATGCCAACACTATGATAACTCAGATGTTAGAATATAATATAAGGTTAACCTGACAAGGATTTTAAAGCAATCATCATAAAATGCTGCAAAAATCAACTACAAGTTCTCTTGAAACAGGAAAAATCATAAAATATCAGCAAAGAAAAAGAAGTTATGGAAAGCACCAAATAGAAATTATAGCACTGAAAAATACAATAGCAGAAAAAACACCTCACTGATTGGCTCAATAGTAGAGTGGAGATGACAAAAGACAGAGTCAGTGAAATTGAGGACAGAACACTAGAATTTACCCAATCTAAACATCAAATAGACAATAGACGAAGATATAAATGAACAAAACATAGGCGGCCTATGGGACAATTACAAAAGGTCCAACATTTATATCATCAGAGTCCCAGAAAGGGAGGAGTGGGAGAGTGGGAATGAAAACATTTTCAAATAAATAATAGCTGAAAACCCCCCAAATCTGTCAAAGGACATATACCTACAGATTCAAAAACTGAACCCTGAGTAGGATAAACACAAAGGTATCCACAACAAGACAATCATAATCAGACTTCTAGAGACTAATGATAAAAAAATTCTTGAAAGCAGCCAGAGAGAAACAGTGCATTATCTATAGAAGGTCACCAATTCTAATGACAGCAAATTTCTCATTGAAGCAATGTAAACTAGAAGGAAGTAACACAACATTTCTCAAATACTGAAAGAAAAATATTGTCAAACTAGGCTTCTATATCCAGCTAAAATATACCTCAGGAATGAAAGTAAAATTGAGATGTTCTCAGATGAAAGAAAACTAAGTGGTATTTTTTGACACCAGAACTACCCTAAAAGAAAGGCTAAAAGAAGTTCTCTACACAGGAAGTAAATGATTAGCAAAAGAAGGCTTAGGTCTATAGAGAGGAAATGAAATGGGTAAAATCAGGGGTAAGTATAATAGACAACCTTCTCATGAATTTCTTAAATCATATTTGATAATTGAAGCAAAAAACATTTTAAAAAATCTGTTGTAGTGCCCGATTTATGTAGAAGAAATAATAAATTATATATAAAAAGTGGGATTGTAAAGGGATATAAAGGAAGTATGGCTCCTAAACTTCACTTGAAATGGTAAAACATTGATATCAGTAGACTAAGTTGTGTATGTCTATTGCAACACGTAGAGCAACCACTAAGAAAACTATATAAAATTGTATCCTTAAAAACACTAGAAATAAATCAAGATTGTGAGTGGGTGCAGCCCAGTGGTTGAGCACCTCTTTCCCATGTACGAGGTCCTGGGTTCAATCCCTGGTAGGTCCTAAAAAATGTGGTATGTACAGAAGTAAATCAAGATGGAACCCTAAAAATTATTCACATAACCCAGAAGAAACTAAGGAAAGAGAAATGCAAGAAAAAGAAAGAGAAAACTCAAACAGGAAACAAAAGAGGGCAGACATGAGCCCTTAACGAGTCAATTATTATCTTAAATGCAAATGGTCTAAAAACAAATTTAAAAAAACCAGAAATTTGCAAATAGATAAAGTTACTGATCTAACATTATGATGTCTGCAAGAAACTCACTTCAAATACAATGGTACAGGTGAGTTGAAAGGAAATTGATGGAAAAGGACATAATATTTGAAAGGCAGGAAATGTTGCAACTAATATAAGATAAAGTATAATTCAATGTAAAGAAAATTACTAGAGACAATGGGTACTACATAATAATAAAAGTATCATTCTACTAGGAAGATATACAATCCTTAAATGTATATACACCAAATAACTGAGCATCAGAATACTTGAAGCAAAAACAAATGAATAAACAAAAAAATAGAGTTGAAAGGAGAACAAGACAAATCCACAATTATAGATCATGACTTCAACAGTCTAGTCTCATAAATTGATGGAAGTACTAGACAGAAAATCAACAACAATATTGCAGAACTTAACAATACAATCAACCCAAAGGATTTAATTTACATATGTAGAACCTTCTACCTCAAAACAGCAGAATATACATTTCTTTGCAAATATATGTGTAACATTCTTCACAATACACCATATCCTGGTGGATTAAATAAACCTCTACAAATTTAGAAAGTTGAAATTATACAGAATATGTTCTTTAACCATAATGAAATCATACTAGAAATCAAAAACAGAAAAACAAAGGAAAAATCTCCAAACCCTTAGAAACTAAACAACACACTTCTTAATAATCAATGGGTCAAAGAAGTCTCAAGAGAAGTAACAATATGCATTGGACTAAATGAAAGTGAAAATAGAACACAAAAATTTCTGAGATGCAGCTTAAGCAGGGTGCTGACAGGGAAATTTATAGTACTATATACTGACATTAGAAGAGTTTAAAGGTCTCCAATCCATAATCTAAATTCCTACTTCATATTGAGCAAAATAGATCCAAAGACAAGCAATGAAAATAATAAAGATGATAGCAGAAATTATCAAAACTTAAAATGGATAAGTAGTAGAGAAATCACTTAAATAAACAGATGATTGTTTGAAAAAATAAGAAAGATAAACCTCTAGCAACATTTCCAGAAATAAAAAGGTAGAATACAGAAGCATCTAATATCAGGAATGGAACAAGAATATCACCACAGATCCTGCAGGATAATAAGAGACTATTATGACCAACTTTGCACTCATAAATTTGAAAATTTAGAAGAAATGAACCAACCTCTTAAAATCTAAAAACTACCAAATTCAATCAAGATGAAATAGAGAATCTAAATACACCTATAACCTTTAAAGAAATTGAAGTAAAAATTTAAAAAAATTTTCCAGACTGAAATGGCTTCACTGTAGAATTTTATCAAACATTTAAAGAGGAATTAACAACAATTTTACAAAACCTCTTTGGGAAATTAGAAGCAGAGAGATCATTGCCCAAATGACTTATAAAGTCAATATTTTCCTAAAACAAAAATCAGAAAAAAATAACAGTACAAAAAAAGAAAACTACAGATGAATATCTCTCATTAACTTAGAAATAACCATTCTCAAGAAAATCTTAGCAAATTGAATCTAGGAATGTATAAAAAATATTATACACCATGACCAAGTGAGATTTATTCCAAGTATGCAATATTTGTTCAATTTAAAAAAAAAAAAAAAACAATGTAATCTATCATACCAATAGGCTGAAGAAGGTAAACCATAAGATCATTGATGCAGAAAAAGCATTTGTGGAAATTCATTATCTATTCATGTAAGAAAAAAAAAAAAAGAAAAAGAAAGAAGAGAACTCATAGAGTAAGAATCTAGAATATAGGTTACCAAGCGAAGGAGTGGGGAAGGGGAGTGGGAAATTAAGGGTTAAAATGCACAAGGCTATTATTTGGTATGATGGAAATGTTTTGCTAATATTTGATGGTAATAACATCATGAACACAACAGCATTGAAATATATATCTAAATGTGATTAAAAGGGGGAAATGTTAGATTGTATATGCTTTAACAGTATAAAAATGTGCTATCATCAACTGTGACACATCTTCCACACCCAATACAAGGAGCTGTTGGTGGTGTGGTGTTTGGGAATCCTTTATTTTAGGCATGATTGTTCTGTAAAACCACAACTTCTTTAATAAAGAAAAAATTAAATAACACTGTCAGATGTTAGTAAAGAATATCTACAAAATACTACTGTTAACATCATGCTTAATGATGAAAGACTGTATACTTTCCCTCTAAGATCAGAGACAAGCAAGGATATCTACTCTCACCATTCTTATGGGGGCATTTTGGGGACTTGGGAATTTCCCTGAATGACATTACAGTGACAGTTACGGGCCATTACATATATTGCCATAACCTACAAAATTGTGTGGGAGAAAGTGTAAACTACAATGTAAACTATAATCCATGCTTGTGGCAATGCTCTAAAATGTCTTCATCAATTGTAACGAATGTACCACGCTAATGAAAGATGTTGTTAATGTGGGAAAATGTGTGAGGTGTAGAAAGTAGAGCATATGGGAATCCCCTATATTTTTATGTAACATTTTTGTAATCTAAATACTTTTTTAAAAATAAAAAATATATTTAAAATAAATAAATAAAATTTTTAAAAACATAATACTGGAAGTTCTAGCCATTACAGTGAGGCAAGAAAAAGAAATGAACTGCATATAGATTGGAAAGAAATAAAACTTTGCCTATTTGAAGATGACATGATAATCTAAGTATAAAATCCTGAATAATCTACAAAAATATTACCAGAGTGAATAAGTGAGTTTAACAAGGTCACTAGATACAAGATTAAGGCACAAAAATCAATTTCATTTCTCTATGCTAACATCAAACAGGTGGAAACTAAAATTAAAAACACAATACTACTTAGGATCTCTCCAAAGAAAATTAAAGTTTATACTTAGGTATAAAATTAACAGAACTGTATGGGATCTATATGAAGAAAATCACAAAATTTGGATGAAAGAAATCAAAGAAGATCTAAATTAATGGAGGGACATACCATGTCCACATATTTAAATATTCAACATAGTAAAGAATCTCCTCTAATTTCCTTTTGTTTATATTTTTAGATGTCTACTTTATGGTTACAGTGGGGCTGAAATTTAACATCTTAAATCTATAACAATCTTGTTTGATTTGATAACCTCTTAAACTTAATAGCATGCATAAACCATTTTTCTATACCTTTCAATCCCCCACCCTCTTTATGCTATTATATTCACAAATTATATTTTTTAAATTTATTTTTATTTATTTCCCCCTCTTGTATTTGTACTCGCTGTCTGCTCTCTGTGTCTGCTTGTGTTCTCTTTAGGAGGCACTGGGAACCAAACCTGGGACCTCCCATGTCGGAGAGAGGTGCTCAATTGCTTGAGCCACCTTAGCTCCCTCAGATTACATCTTCATACATTTTTTGTTCAACATCATAGCTTTATGATTACTGTTTATGTTTTTGCATTTTAGAACAGGTAAGAAATGAAAAGTAGAGTTACAAACCAAAAATGCAACAGTATTTACATTTATATAGACCCATGCAGTTACCTTTACTAGAAATCTTTATTTCTTCATACAGTTTCCAGCTATTGTTTAGTGTCCTTTCATTTCATCTAAAGCACTCTCTTTAGTATTGCTTGTAGGGCAGGTCTAGTGGTGATGAACTGCCTCAGCTTTTGTTTATCTAGAAAACACTTAATCTCTCCCTCATCTTTGAAAGGCAGTCTCACTAAAAAAAAATGTCTTGGTTGACAATGTTTTTTCTTTAAGCAATTTAATCTTCCCACTGCCTTCTAGCCTCCATGATTTCTGATGAGAAATTGACAATCTTATTGAAACTTAATTATATGTGATGAGTTGCTTCTCCCTTACTTTATCAGGATTCTTTCTTTTTCTTTGACACTAAACAGTTGAAAATAATGTCTCTTGGCATGGATATCTTTGGATTTAACCTATTTGGAGTCTTTTGAACTACTTGGATGTGTATATTCATATCTTTCATTAAAATTGGGACATTTTCAACCATTATTTCTTCAAATATTCTTTCTTCCCTTTCTCTCTCTCTTCTTCTTTTGGAACTCCATAATGCACATATTGGCACACTTGATGGTTTCCTACAAGTCTCTTAGGCTCTGTTCACTTGTCTTCATTCTTGTCTCATCCATCCCATTCCTCAGACTGGTTAGTTTCAATTGTCCTCTCTTCAAGTTCATTGATTCTTCTGCCAGCACCAATCTACTGTTGAACTGCTTTAGGGAGTTATTTATTTCACTTACTGTGTTTTTCAGCTTCAGGATTTCTGTTTGGTTCCTTTTCATAATTTATATCTCTTTACCGAAGTAGTCATTTTGTTTATACATTATTTTCCTGATTTCTTTTAGATTTTGTCCATGTTTTTCTTTAGCTCTTTGAGCCTATTTAAGACAGTTTATAATAAAGCCTTTGCTTGTTTTAGTTTGCTAAAGGCTGCCAATGCAAAATACCAGAAATGCGTTGGCTTTTATAATAGGAATTTATTAAGGTAAAATCTTACATTTCTAAGGCTGTGAAAATGTCCAAATCAAAGCATTATTAGAGATGCTGTCTCACCAAAGGTCAGCTTCTCCATTAATCCTGGACTCCTGCCACATGGCAAGGCAAAATGGCACTTTCTCCATGAGCTCAGCTGTGAGTTATCAGGCATATGGCTCATCTCTCTGCAGGCCTCATCTCTTCAGCTTTAGACTGCTCCACTGAGTCCAGCCTGTGGCCTCTCTCTCAGCCTCTTGGAATTTCTCTTTTTCTGTGGCTGTAGGTGATTCTGGAGTCTTCTCTCACATGGCAGGGTAGAAGCTTACTGTTCTCTTTCTATGTGTCTTTGCTTTCAGGCCTAAGCTTATATAAGACTCCAGTAACAGAATTCAGACCCACACTGGGTCTTGCAATCTAATCAAAGGCCCTTAACTGAAGCAATCTAATAAAAGTAATCTAATCAAAGTTCCCTTAACTGAATCTAACCAAAAGGTCCTACATAAAATAAGCTTACACACACAGGAATGGATTAGCTTAAGAACATAATTTTCTGAGGTCCACAAAAGCCTCAATCCAGGACATTCCACCCTCTGGACCCCCAAAATACATGTTCTCTCCATATGCAAAATACATTCTTTCCATCACAAACAAGTTATCTCTTCCCACCTACAAATAAGGGACAGTCATAGAATAAATATTTCCATTGCCATAGGGATAAATTGGGAAGAACAGAGAGGTCACAGGTACCAAACAGTTCCAAAAACCTGTTTAATTTCAAAGTCTGAGAGTCATCTATAGAAGGATATCTTCTTCTTCTTGGGCCCTCGTGGAGGAACCCCTTCCAAGGGCTTGCCTGGCAGCCATCTTCTCAATTCTACATTCACCGTGCATCTAGATGTTGGCCAAGCTTTAGGACTCACCCTCCAAGAACACTGGGGTGAAGATCACAATCTCCCCAATCTCTGGAGTACAGGTCCAACCCCCTCAGAAGTGTGGGGGGGCAAACTAACTGTCTTAACCCCTAGGAAGTGTGCTCCACCCTCTCTAAAGCCTGGAGTATTAGAAATCTCCTTGAACAATGAGGTGGAGGGCTCACCCTCTTCAAATGCCTGGGCAATCCACCCTTTCCACACAAGTGTGGCATCCCTCTCTTGGCCCAAGAAGATTTCTTAAGTCCAGACCTCAGCTTCCACGGTTTTGTTCTTGAAGTCATTTTTCTTTCAATCTCTTCCTCTTCTGTCCTTTATAGTCCAGGCTGACAGTGGTTTCATCTTACAAATGTTGCAAAAGGTTTGTTGGTTTTGCATTCAGTTCACAGGGTCACAACCATCAAGTAATAGGACTTTCTATGAATATTTCCTGGCTGCGTTTCCAATTCTGACTTACAAGGAAGTGGCTGCTTGGTTCCATGGTCTCTTAATTCTTCATATAGGGCATTATTCTTTGGGGATTCACTTCCCAAAAGCTTGGAATTTCCCAAACCATCAATTTCTGATTTCTTTGTGCCCAAGAATTCAGTTCTAAATTTACCTCTTCTTGAATTTTTCTACAAGCTGCAAGGAGAAGCCAGTCTGTGTTTTCCAAATTTAGTTTGGCAATCTCCTCAGCTAAATATCCAAGCTTGCCACTTGCAAATGCTGCCTTCCTTCTAACATCAGGAGTAAATTTTGCCATGTTCTCTGCAACTTTAAAACAAGGATTGCCTTTCCTCCAGTTTTCAATAATACATTCATCATTTACCTCTAAGGCTTCATCAGAAGTACCTTTAGCATCCATATTTCTACCAACAGTCTTTTCAAAGCAATCTAGGCCTTGTCTCTCAAGCACCTCAAAACTCCTCCAGAATCTTCCTCTTACCCATTTATAAAAGCCATTCCAATATTTTTGTTACTCACATAGCAGCAGCGATCCGCTTTCTTGGTACCAATTTCTGTTTTAGTTTGCTAAAGGCTGCCAATGCAAAATACTTGAAATGGGTTGGCTTTTATAATGGAAATTTATTAGGGTAAAATCTTACATTTCCAAGGCTGTGAAACTGTCCAAATCAAGGTAACATCAGAGATGCTGTTTCACCACAGGTGCTCTGCTGATCCTGGACTCTTGCCACATAACCAGGCAAAATGGCACTGGTTTCTGCCTTCTCCTCCAGGATCACTTTCTCCCTGAGCTCAGCTGTGGGTGATCAGGCATATGGCTTGTCTCTCCCTGGGCCCTCATCTCTTCAGCTTTGGGCTGCCCTGCTGATTCCAGCCTCCAGCCTCTCTTTCAGCCTCTCAGTGTTTCTCTTTCTGTGGCTGTAGGCAATCCTGGCATCCTCTCTCACATGGCAGGGTAAAAGCTTACAGTTCGCTTTCTCTGTGTCTCTCTGCTTTCAGGCCTGAGTTTATATAGGACTCCAGTAAAAGGATTAGAAACCATCCTGGGTCCAGAAGTCTAATCAAAGGTCCTTAACTGAAGTGCTCCAATAAAAAAGTACCTTAACGGAATCTAATCAAAAGGTCCTACATACAATAAGCTTACACGCTCTGGGATGGGTTAGCTTAAGAACATAATTTTCTGGGGTCCACAAAAGGCTCACACCAAGACACCTGCTATACACAACGTCTGATATTTTTAATTGAGCATATCTGTTGCTTTATTTTGGTGACAATCTTTTTCTGTTTCCTTGTGTGCCTTGTTGAAACAGGACATTTGAATATAACTCTAGTAATCAGATTCTCTCCCTCCCCCCGGGTATGCTTTTTTTTTCGTCTTGTTTTGAAGACTGTTAGAGTTTATTTGTGTAATGAAGTCTCTGCTCCTTAAGCTTGTATGCAGGTAGTGTTATGGCAGAGATTCCATAGAATGCCAGGAGCTAACAAAAACAAAAGCAACAGCACCTTTCCCATTCTTTGTTGATTGGCTCTGTTTTGGTCCTCTCCTTCACATTTAGTCAGCCTAAGACTAAGCCTAAAGAACAGCCTGTGGTGAAAGCATAATATACTGTCAGGTCTTTCCTGAACATGCATTTTATCCTGGGTATATGTTTGTGATTTTAACAATTCTCCAGTTTATGAGGATAATCAGAATGTGCCCAATTACCCCAGGAAGTCTGCAAGGTCTCTTGGGCAGTGGACATTATTGAATGTCTCAATTGGTAATCCTTAGCACCAGTTTGCAGTGGTTTAGCAAAGGTTTAACACTGCCAGCTGCTTCCAATTACAGAGCAAGTACTGGGACCAGCAAGGAACAGACCAGTCCTGGATCAGTCCTTCTTGCTGTCATCTGATAGATTATTACTGTGCCTCAAAATATATATAGGAGTTATTCTGCTGCCTCCAGAACTTGGGATCAAGGACCCATACTAGGAGCATGATCTCACACCACCCTAAGCCAGGAAGAGGGTGGGGGAAGGGTCGGTAAAGAAGCCACAAGCTTTTCCTACCATTTTTTATTTAAAAGATTTTATTTATTTAATTTATTTTTTTATTTATTTCTCCCCACCCCACATTGTTTGCACTTGCTGTGTCTTTTCATCTTCCTTGTTTCTTTAGGAGGCACCGGGAACCGAGCCCAGGACCTCCGATGTGAGTGGGAGGTGCCTAATTGCTCCAACCACCTCCATTCCCTGCTTTGCTGTGTCTCCCATTATGCTTTTCTTCTTGTGTATCATGTTGCATCATCTTGTTGCCTCAGTTTACCACACCTTCCCGTCACACCAGTTCACTGTCTTCTTTTGGAGGCACTAGAAACTGAATCAGGCACCTCCCATGTGGTAGGTGGGAGCCCAATGATGTGAGCCACATCCCCTTCTCTCCCTGGTCATTTTTTTAAATTTATTGAGGTACATCACTCGTACATAAACATACATAAACAATAAGTATATAGTAATAGTTGTGAACTTACAAAACAAACATATATACCATTATACAGGACTCTCATACCTCATCCTACCATCAATACCTTGTGAAACATTTTTAACTACTCATTAAAGAGCATCTTCAAAATATTACTACTTATGGAGTAAGGAAAGGGGGAGGAGGTTAGGTATATGAGAGCCTGTAGTATTTGTGTGTGACTTTGCTGTGACTTAAAACTTCTTTGAAAATTAAATGAAAATTTGGGAGACACTGGGAAGTGAGAGGGGGAAGGTGCCACAGTACAGACTGGACACCCGATAATGCATTGATAAAAGGAAAAATGTCAACAAAAAATTTTTCTAAATTTTTTCCCCATTTTTTTGAATATCTCAATCCTCTAATTTTATTTTATTTTTAGTGTTTTTTTTTAAGTCTCCATGTATTTTATCTCTTACATTTAAACTCATCATTATTATTTCATTTTCCTATTAATTATATTTGGCTATTATATGGGCTTCATCTTTAAGGAAGCTTTGGATCACAGAAGGGTTACAACAGGCAAGGGAGAAGATCGTTGGTGGGGGGTGTCAGGGTTGGGGGTTTCATGGGAGGAAGTTCACCTGAATATACATAAAAGATATATAAAATTGTTCAAATGATCAAGGGGTGGGGCATGGTCACAGTGGGCAGAGAATCACTCATTAAATGAGAGAATACTGAATTCCCAGCCTGGAGAGTTCTGCCACATTCTCCAAGGGAGCAGCAACAGTCCCCCTAGTGCAGGGGCAATGTCTGGCTAAGGAGGATGGTCCACTGATGGGTTCTTGTTATTGATGACTAGCCTTACGAGTCTTTGCTCTTGAAATGGAAACTTAGCCCATTGTTATGGGGTGCCCAAGGGTTGCCCCCTGAGAGCCTCCTTGTTGCTGAAATGTGGCCTCTCTCTCTAAGCCAAACTCATTATATGAATGCATTACCTTCCTCCCAGCATGAGACATGACTTCCAGGGATAAGCCTCCCTGGCAATGAGGGATTACTACCTAGTGCCAACTGGCAATACAACTAGAAAAAGACCTTGAATAAAAGGGGGAAAAGGATGGTTCTCTTTTCTCTTGCTGCCTTGAGTATTTTATCTTTGTCTTGAGCATTGGACAATTTGACAAGTATATGTCTTGGAGTTGGCCTGTTGGGATTTATACTATTTGGGGTGCGCTGTGCTTCCTGGATCTGCACATCCTTCTCTCCCAATAGAGTTGGGAAGTTTTCAGCCATAACTTCCTTCAACACTAATTCCATTCAACTCCCCCAGAGAGGGACTGCTAACAAAGGCAGGAGGTGATTTATTAAGATCACAATTTACACATCCTAAATTAAACTGTTATTCTTAAATAAAAAATTCTGCAGGTCTCCAAAAAAAAAGGGGGGGGGAAGGTAAAGACAAATGAGTTCATATGACTAAGAGACTTCAAAGTGAGTCAGGAGGTCATCCCAGAGGTAATGCTTACACATACCTCAGTAGGATCTCATAGATCACCAAAGTGGATATCACCCCACACAGAGGGGCTCCTGAGGACTCTGGAGATACCCAGGTCCTATATAAGGGGGGATAGCTCCTGGGATTGATGCCTTATCAGTGGGCTCTACTTTGTAATCTATGCTCCTGAGAGTGACAGAGTTGGACTCAAATAAGTCCTCCCTGCACATGATCCATCAGTCCCTTCTATTCAAATCTATATGTGGTGCTGGAGTTTGTAGGTGTACTTCCAGAGACTGGAGCCTTTGGCCTGCCCATGTGCCAGCTGTGCCTGGAATCTCGGTGGAGCTGCAACTCCTACTCTACAGCTCAATGGACTCACCCAAGACACCTGGCGGGGAGATGATAATGGACAACGGCCATCCCAGGGAATGGAGAGAATTTGCAGCGGCAGGCAGGATAATCCCATCCACCGTATCCATGGGATATAAGCCCCCTCTCACTTGGAGGTGGAGTGGACATCACCATCCCAAACTCCTCAGGATTTGTGGAAGAGCTATGGACTAGAGTGGACTTACTGGTATTCTGTTGTAGACATATTGTGATTCAAACAATGGAAGAAATTACAACATTGATGTGGAGACACTGGCCTCTGGATGCTTTGGGGGCAGGGAGAGGGAAAAGCAATTGTAATACAGGGGCTTTTTCGGGACTTGGGAATTATCCTGAGTGACATTGCAACGACAGATATAGGCCATTTTACATCAGCATATAACATGCAGAACTGTGTGAGAGAGAGTGTGGTCTACAATGTCAACTATGGTCCATGCTTAGTGGCAAAGCCCAAGGATGTGTATACCCATTGCGGGTGATGTGCCACAGTAATGAAAGATGTTTATGTGGGAGGTTGTCGGAGGTGTGGGAGGTGGGGAATATGGAAGTCCCTATAATTTTTCTGTAACATTTATGTAATCTTACCATCTTTTAAAATAATTTTTAAAAATTAAAAAAAAAATAAAGTGAAAGTGGCATATATGATGGAAATAAAATGTAAAAGAGATGGAAAAAATATAAATAATGAAAACACAAGCCAAAATACATCTGGTGGCTGAATGGCCATATCCTTTTCAATAACTGTAAACTTTAAGGCAAGAAGTGTAATAAATTGTTAAGAGTGAAAAAATAAAAATAAAGACACAACTTGAAAAGCAAGAAAAAATATTACTACTAATCAAAGTATTCTTTCTCCAACCCACCTTATTATTAATTTTTATATCATTTTTACATGAACATACATAAACAATAAGTGTATAGTAAAAGTTGTGAACTTACAAAACAAACATGCATAACATCATACCGGGGTCCCAAACATCAACCCACCACCAACACCTTGCATTTTGAGACATTTGTTACAGATTATGAAAGAATATTATCAAAATCTTACTACTAATTATAGTCCTTATTTACATTTGGTGTATTTTCACCCCAACCAGCCTTATTATTATTTTTTAAATATAGTTTTATGACAAAAGCTGTAAAGTTACAGAACAATCATGCACATGTGCAGAATTTCCAAACAACACCCCTCTATCAACGCACCACAAAATGGTGGGACATTTGTTACAGATTATGAGATAATATCCTCGGATTATTACCAGGTCCACAGCATACATTTGGCACACTTTTTCTTTACTTTCCCATTTTCAACACAGTACATCTTTGGCACAGATGCATGAATATTACATTATTACTGTTAACCACACTCCATAGGTCACTCCAGTTCTATTTTTCCCATGCTTCTCCACATTCCCACCACCCTGCAATACTGAGGTACATCTACTCTAGCTCACAAAGGACACTCTTACATCTGTACCATCAACCACAATTCTCATCAAACTCTGGGTTTACTGTGTCAGTCCCTAGATTATTCTCCAGCTCTCTGTCAATTGGCATTTACATGCCTAGACTACCATTTTCAGCCACATCCCCATTTATGAACTAGCTGTTACTCACTGTAATATGTTACTATCAACTCTGTACATTTCCACACTTTTACAGTAAAGCTAATTAAAACTTCTACATACATTAAATATCAATAGTCCATCTCAGTCCTCCTCTTATCTCCTTTAAGAATCTACCACCTACCACCAGGTCTTGAAGATATTTTCCAACATTTTCTTTTAGAAGCTTTATGGTTCTTGCTTTTATATTTAAGTTTTTGATCCATTTTGAGTTAATATTTTTATATGGTGTGAGATAGGGATCCTATTTCCTTCTTTTGGCTATAAATATACATTTCTCTCAGCACCCTTTGATGAATGGACTGTTCTGCCCGAGCTGGGTGGGTTTGACAGGCTAGTCAAAAAGCACTTGACCATAGATGTGAGGGTCTGTTTCTGAACCATCAATTCAGCTCCATTAGTCTGTGTGTCTGTATTTATGCCAGTACCATGCTGTTTTTACCACTGTAGCCATGTAATATGATTTAAAGTCTGGAAATGAGTGCCCTCTAACTTTGCTTTTCCTTTTTAAAATGTTTCTGGCTATTCAGGACCCCTTACCCTTTCAAATAAGTTTGATAATCATGTTTTCCATTTCTTTAAAAAAATACTAGTGGAATTTTTTCAGGATTGCATTGAATCTGTATATCAATATGAGTAGAATTGACATCTTAATGATATTTAGTCTTCCAATCCATGAGCATGGAATGTTCTTCCAATTATTTAGGTCTTTTTAAAATTTCTTTTAACAATGAGTTGTAGTTTTCTGAATACAAGTAATTTACATCGTTGGTTAAGTTTATTCTTAAATATTTAGCCTTTATCTGCCATATTTTATTTCCACCACTCTTTTGACACTTTTAGTTACTTTTATTAATATAATCTTCATTTCTAGACTCTCTTCCAGGCCTCTCTCTCCTGTCTTTTCTTCTCAAGCTGTAGCACAGCATTTAGTATTTCCTGCAAAGCCAGTCTCTTGGTTACAAACTCTCTCAGTTTCTGTTTATCTGTGAATATTCTAAACTCGCCCTCATTTTTGAAAGACAATCTTGTCAGATATAAGATTCTTGGCTGGAAGTTTTTCTCTTGCAGTATCTTAAATATATCATACCACTGTCTTCTTGCCTCCATGGTTTCTGATGAGAAATCAGCACTTAATCTTATTGGTATCCCTTATATGTTATGCATTGTTTTTCTCTTGCTGTTCTCAGAAATCTCTCTTTACCTTTGGCGTTTGACATTCTGATTAGTATGTGTCTTGGAGTTGGTCTATTCAGAGTTATTCAGATGGGAGTACATTGTGCTCCTTGGACATGGATATCTATGTCCTTCAATAGGGTTGGGAAATTTTCTACCATTATTTCTTCAAATATTCCTACTGCCCCTTTTTGCTTCTCTTCTCCTTCTTGGACACCCATGACGCATATGTTTGCATGCCTATTGCTGTCATTTAGTTCCCTGAGATCCTATTCAATTTTTTTCCATTCTTTTCTTCATCTTTTCTTTTGTATGTTCACTTTCAGAGGCCATTTCTTCAAGCTCACCAATCCTTTCTTCTGCCTCTTCAAATCTGCTATTATATGATTCCAGTGTATTTTTCATTTCATTTATTGTGACTTTCATTCCCATAAGATCTGCTATTTTTCAATGTATGCTTCCAAATTATTTTTGTTCTCATCCAATATCTTCTTAATATCCTTAATCTCTTTAGCCATCTCATTGAATTTATTAAGGAGACTTGATCTTCCTGTTTCTTGTTGTGGATTGTAATTTTCTGTTGGTGTCTTTGCATCTGGCTTACTAGAGTATTTATTCTGGGTGCAGTTTCTCTCTTTAGTTTAAGGCTTTCTTGCCCTTTATCCCTTGCTGTTTGTGTAATAGGAGCCAAGGATGTAGTTGGTGCTGTGAGCTGCGGAGGCTCAAGCTGCCCTCACTGCCCCAGCAACCAGTGAAGCTTCTCCCAACTTTTTCCTTTGCCAATGGTAGGGACAGAGCCACAGCTGTGTGGAATAATCCAAGTCCTGCAGGCCTAGACTGTAGTTGCCCAGAGAGACTGATGAAGCTTCACGCCCCTTTCTCCCCTGCCTGGGGCAGGGATGGAGCTGCAAGTGTGAGCAGCAGTCTATGCTGTGCGGGTCCTAAATGACCACAATTGCCCCAGTAGACTTCCAACTATTCAGCTGAATGTACCTACAGTTACCTGGAGAAGCTGGTGCAGGGCACGCCAGCTTCCTCCCTGCTAGAGGTGCAGTTGAAGCCTAGGCTAGGGCTGCAGGCCAATCTGGGTGAAAGAAACCAGTCTCTACCATCACTGTGATTTTCATTCAGCCTGGCTTCCCCTCATGCTGGGGGTGGAGTCAAAATGGCAGCTACTGGCCTGTTTCCGACTTGGACAGGTTCAAACTTTAGCTGTTCTTAGGGTTATACTTTAGCTGAAGAATAGCTCCTGAAGCAGCTTGTGCTGCCAGTGGAGGATGGGCACCAGCCTCCATGGAGTGGAGTGCTCTACTTATGAATCTTCTCTGCAGATGGGCAGTCTCCTCCTTCCATTCTTTCAAGGATGTTGCAGGATGCTCTTCTGGTCTCCTGGAGCCCCCAAACAGGTGCTCTAGATAGCTCTGCATGATTACTAACTACCCTGTAGCATGAGCTGTCTCTAGGAACTCCTTACTCTGCAACCATCTTGCTAGTTCTTTCCTACCATTTTAAGTTGCCTTTTTCTTGATGCATCATTCACCCAGTTTCTAATACCCTTTGACTCATTTCCTGACCTGATAAAAAGTTAATCCTGCACTTTTCTGCTGTTTTTTCTATGTTTCTGTTGGTGGTCAGAACCCAGGAGTTTCTCAATCAACCATCTTGCTGAAGTAACTCCTCACAATAATATATTTTGAACATTATTTGAACACTGCCTGTTCCCTTTTGATTGCCCCAACCACACACCATAAAGCCCATGAGGGCAAGAACCCCATTTTCCTTGTTCCTCACAAGTGCTTAGAACAGTGTCTGGTTCATCACAAACTCTCAATATATATTTATGGAATAATTGTACTAACATTTCAATATGCCATTTTGTGTTACTTTTGAAGGCAACAGAGTATGTTTTTGGAAAAGTTCATTAGAATCAAATTGATGAAATCTTGATTGAATCTTGACTCTATCACTAACTAGGTCTTGACCTTGAGTAGGATGCTTCACCTCTTTGACCTTTAATTCCATCATCTTCAAAATGAGACTAATAATTCTTATTTCATAATGTTGTCATGAAGTTGAAAGGAAATGTATGTCAAGATGCCTACCAGGCTGCTGAAACAGAAGAAGCATGCAGTAAAATAGTCCCTGCCTAAATTCTCTTTCCATTTTGTCCAAAGGACAAAAAAAGGAAACCTTTTTCTCCTAAAGAACTCATTTGTTTCTCAAATAGAAATTATATAGCCCACCATATTTCTCTTTTTGTTCTAGCTCAAGCTCAAGTACTAGGAAGCTCAAGCACTAACTTGAGCTTTCCAGTGGAAGTGGCATAAGTGCCTCGGTTATACTAGGTGATATCTAAGGGAACTTTGGGGCTGTGCTTTGATTTTGTCCAGGACTATGCTCAAGAAGATAGAAGAGTTTGATCCAACTATTCCCCTACAGTTTGAATGCTGCATCCAACCACGATCTTTTGCATACATGCAACATGTAGTTGCCTACTTAGTATGATCTGATAAGCCTAAGCAGCATCATAAATAGATACGAGTTTTGATGCCCATGCATATCCATTATTTTAAGAGTGATTTTGAGGCTGTGCTTAAGTTTTGTAGAATAAAGTCATTTATCAATTATTGATTGTTCACAAGCATAAGAAGGGGGGTATGCCAGTTTGATTTATGAATCCCAAACACATTATGTTCTTAAACTAATCTATTTCTGCCGGGTGGCACCATTTGATTGCATTAGATTCATTTTTTTTTATTTTATTTCTGGTGGTCTTTATTAACAGTTATTAAGATAAAAGCATTTACAAGATCAATAGTGGCATATCAGGTGCCAGGGGATATTGTATTTGCTCTAGCAATGATAGCACATCTGGAACAGCAGCTGCAATTGGAGTAATCACCTAGTTAAGTATATGATAATCCACTGGCATCCTCCAATATCTATTGGCTTTCTGTGTTCCTGTAGGCCTTCTCTTTTGACTGTACAATCTGAAGTCACTTCCAGGGCTAAGGAACACCAGCACGCTCAATGGATTACTTCATCAAATATTTTTTGCTTGGTGCACCAATTGCCCCACTTTGGGGAACACACTTTATATCAGAATATCAGCATCCTTCCCAACCAAATTTGCCAGACAGCTTCAGTAACCTTACTCTCGACAGTTAGGCTCTCTCTGCATTTGTGACCAGCTCCTTCCCTCTTTATTTTTTTGTCTAGTTTGTTGGTGTATGGTTGTTCATAATATCCTCTTTTAATCTCTTTTATTTCTGTGGAGTCATTCTTTTTATTTTTTAAATATTTTTTTAGTTTTTATTTATATATATATATATATATATATATTTTTTTTTTTTTTTTATTGATGACTACCCTTGTGAGTAGCTCTTGTAAATGAGACTTAGCCTGCAGTTGTGGGGTGCCTAAGGGTTGCCACCTGAGAGCCTCCTTGTTGCTCAAATGTGGCCTCTCTCTAAGCCAAACTCAGCATATGATTGCATTACCTTCCCCCCAACGTGGGACATGACTCCCGGGGATGAGCCTCCCTGGCAACGAGGGATTAATACCAAGTGCCAACTGGCAGCTTTGTGCAGTGGCAGTATCGTAGCCAATGAGGTTTATCCGAGGCACGATTATTGCTAATTGAAAACTTTTCCCAAGTGCCAACTGGTAACACAACTGGAAAAAGACCTTGAATAAAAGGGGGAAACGGTAAAGACAAATGAGTTCAAGTGGCTAAGAGACTTCAAAGAGAGTCGGGAGGTCATCCCAGAGGTAACTCTTACGCACACCTCAGTAGGAGCTCATAGAACATCTAAGTGCCTATCACCCCACTCAGTGGGGTTCCTGAGAGCTCTGGAGACACCCTGGTCCTATATAACGGGGGATAGCCCCAAGACTGATGCCTTATCAGTGGGTTCTATTTTGGAATCTGTGCTCCTGAGAGTGACAGAATTAGACTCAAATAAGTCCTCCCTGCACATGGTTCACCAGTCCCTTCTATTCAAACCTACATGTGATGCTGGAGTTTCTTAGGTATACTTCCAGAGACTGGAGCCTCCCGCCTACCTATTTTTATATATTTTAAAAGATACTTAGATTACAAAAATGTTACACAAAAAAATATAGGGATTCCCATATGCCCCACTCCCCACAACTCCCATACAAACAACATCCTTCATTAGTATAGCACATTCACTGCAATTGATAAACGCATCCTGGGGCATTGCCACTGAGCATTTGATTGGACTACATCAGTGAGGTGTGACTCAGGTTGAGTCTTAGTCCTCTTTCTGGGTTTGATATAAACGGAGACACAGAGAGACACACTGGAAAAGGGAGCGCTGCCAGTTTTGACCCTGCAATGTGAAACAAGGACTAGAGGATCACTAGTAGCCAAAGCTTAAGCACAAATCCCCCAAAAGCCTGGGCCCCCGGAATAGCACAATGTTGAGGAGACAAGCCCAGGCTGAAGAGAAGAGGCATATGCCTGATAGCTCACAGCTGAATTTAGGAATAAACAGAGCAGCTGAAACTGAGGGAGGGGGCCCAACCCTATGCCTGGTTGCCCACAGCTGAGCTCCTGGAGCCAGTGAGCCCAGAGGGGAAGGCAGAGACCTCAGCAGAGATCGGCTACCATCTTGCTTCACCGCATGGCAGGACCCTAAGAAATGGTCTCTGCTGATGCCTTAATTTGGATATTTCACAGCTTCAGGACTGTAAGCTTTTACCCTAAATAAGATTTCCATTATAAAAGCCAACCCATTTCTGGTACTTTGCATTGGTAGCCCTCTGGTACACTAAGAAATGGGGCATTTTAATTGTATCATTGTTATTCCAAATATTGTAATATATCTCTCCATCACATCAGCCAGTGCCCCAAATTCCATTGTTGGTACTTCATATCTTAGAGAGGCCAATGGACCAACCTGTGGCTTATTAGCAGTCCTCATAGGCATAAGTGATTGACAGCCACCTGAGATCATAATTTATGGACACATAAGAATGGTTGCTTAAAATTCAGGACATGGAAGAGAAATGAAACTTCATAGTTTCAGGCTATGTTCAGTGCTTCTTTAGGCCTCCTGGTGTTCCCACACTCTATAGAAACAACCACACAAAAGTGATAGAGATTGGTTTAACTTTCACCTGGTCCTTTAAATCATATTCAGGCACTGAAAGAGAGGTATAGGGAATCTAGTTTGTGCAGACCAGATAGGAAGATTACCCTCCCTCCTTCCCCCTTCCTTCCCTTCTTCCCTCTTTTCCCACTTATTTCTTCTTACTTATCCCTAGTTGTTTCTCTGACCTCTTATATTCTCCCTGCCAAATCCTCCACTTGTGTCCCTTTTGTGCCATCTGGGTGTGTCCACATCTTACCTTCCCCACTCTGGGTCCCTTTAGGAGCCTTGGCTCAGGAACACTTATGGACTTGGAGATGCCGTTCCACTTGGAGATGTGGAAACAGTTTCCACACTGAGGCTGGCACAAATGCATTGCAATTGTTTCCAATAGAAATCTTTGGAGTAAGATCATGGGAAGAATCTAGGGAGCACAGACAACATGAAACAAATCATTTTTCAGCTTTCTCCTCCTCCACAGTTCTGTGTGCAATTGGCTGTACTTGCACCAGGCCAACCTTACCCTATTCCCTCTGTACTTATACACACAAATGTAGAACACATACACATACATACACACACATACTATACATCCGTAGTCTCTGGGAAGGTTAGTGTAGTCTCTCTGCTCTCATTAAAGTGGGAGCTCTGAGAGGGAGAGATGGTGTCTTGCTCAAACACCACCTAGAATTAAGGAGGTGATTAGTAATGATTTGGGGACTCACTGAATGAATGATCTGAGAGAACATTTAAAGGTCATCTAGTTGAAGACCCTAGCTCATATTGTATTACATATTGTATTACAAATGTAGAACCTTGGATTTAGAGAGGGGAAGGTTACACAGTGCGTTAAGTTCAGAACTAGGGCTTATCCTTTAGACCCTCATACAATGGCTTGTTCCACTAAGCCAGACTTTCTGAATATGAACCTTGGCTCTGCCACTTCCTAGCTATAGGTGATTGAGCCTTTTGTCTGTGAATGGGGATGATAATAGTACCTAACTCATTTGGTGTCTGTAAGGATTAAATGGGTTTGTCCATGTTTAGCATATGGGAACAATCCTGACCAATAGAAAAATGGTCAATAAATATTGGTATTGGTATTATTATATTATCATATTGTTATCATTGTATATATTATGTATTATATTATTATATTGCCACCAATAATATTAATGCAACTCAATATTCTGTGATCAAGAGCTGATTAAAAAAAGCTTTTGGGGGGCAATTGGGAGTCATGAAGAAGGTCAAATGGACATCTGACCAACAGGATCTTCTGATAACTCCCTTGCCACCTTTCTCTCTAAGCAAAACTATTTCAGCTGTAGGAGCTGAGAGAGGGAGAACATCTGTTCTGACCTGCATGTGGGAAGGAAGTAGAATCAGGGAAGGCAGTAAGAAGGTTTAGGTCAGATTTGCAGGGAACAGAGCAGAGTCTACGAAAATGGATAGTGGATCTAGAGGGGAAAACAGAAAAAGTCCAGCACAGATAAGAAATACTGGGAAAGAAGGAGGTTTGGAGGAGGTTTCCTCAGTATGAGGTGCCTGAGACTTCCATAAATAGAAATGGTAGATGGATAGTTGGATAATAACTGTTTAGAGTTCAGGAGTGAAGGTAGGACTGGAAAGCTGAATTGAGGACAAGTCAACATCCACTTATGACTTGAAGCAGGGAGGAAACCAGATAGCTAAAGAGAGCAGTAAGGGAATGCCCAATTCGCAGAGTCTCTTTCTTTTGGAGTTCTGACAGTGGCCCAGCTCAGAGAAGTTCCTTGAGTATTTATTTTAAGAAAAGCTCTTTATAACTTATCAGCTGTGGCCTAGCTAATACAGTGTGATTAGATAAAGACACCATCTGGATGGATGTAGCACTATTAGCAGCCTCTTAACAATCAGGGCAAGTCTGCATTTCACTCTCTGCTTATCCTATCAGCCAAACACCTTTGTGTAGGACATAAACAGCACAATCTTACAAAATGGCCCTGAGTGCCACCTCCAGGAGGGTGGGTGCAGGTGAAGAATGTCTGGCTTTATATAAGGAAGAGCTACCTAGGTACTCACAAAAGGAGCAGTGTCTCAAATCCTGTGCTTTATCTGGTAGGAAAAAAAATGGAAGTTTTCCCCAGTATCTTCATGGTTATTATCCAAAAGCTGTGAGCTACGGCATTTGAGGTACTTCAACAAGAAGTATCCAAGATGCAACTTTAGAACAGTTAAACAAGGACTTGTGTTTGTTTCTTCTTGTTCTAAGAACTGCCCATCAAAAGAGCCTCAAATGATCTGCTGCTCTATATGAAGGTCCCAGTACTAAACCCCCAGCACTAAACCCTCAACCTCCTGCAGCTGGGTGAGAGGACCTCCTAGAAGCCTAGGAGATCAAGTATTCAGAGATGAAATCAGATTCCCTGATCCCAGACCTTAATAAGCCTACTGCCTGGTCAGGCTTATAATCACTGAGCTACCCCCACGGTGCTAGAGGCACAAAGTAGATGAACTAGGCAGGAACTCAAATACCAGTGTTCGGGCCCCAGGAGAGTACTACAGCAAGTAGCAAAAAGAAAACAAGTAGAACTTGTTTGGGGCTAGTGCTAAGGCCCCAGTCCAAACCAAGCTGGGC
Source organism: Tolypeutes matacus (assembly GCA_026826555.1). Lineage (NCBI taxonomy): Eukaryota > Metazoa > Chordata > Mammalia > Cingulata > Chlamyphoridae > Tolypeutes > Tolypeutes matacus. Next base: position 309,511 of record JAKSZT010054532.1, read on the forward strand.
TTGCTGGTCAGGTCAAAGAGCCCTAGCTGATCTTGGAGAAGGGAGGCTGAGTCTGGATCTAGGCAGGGGCTAATAAAAGAAGTCCAGGGTGCTTTGTTACCTGTAACTGCTCCTATCATTATATGAGTCACCTCTTCCCTGCCCAGGCCAAAGAGTTGGCTTATGGGACAACTATGCATGTGGGATGCATTCCCCTTCCCCACCCTTGTCTTAGCAAGGATGAGCATGTAACCAGATACTAGCCCTGCTGACAGGAGCTGTCAGCAGCACATTGCTGATGATAAGGCATTTCAAACAGGCTGGGGCTAATCTTCCTGTACAGAATCTAAGAGGAGACTGATTAAAGTCTTGTCCATTGGCCTATGCCTTAGTCCTCAAATGTGATGAGGACTTAGTGCCAACTCTGGCCTATGGGGCTTGTTATGCCTGTGGGAATAAGCCCTGTATTGCCATAATTCTTCTTGGCAGGAAGAAACCCCAGGATATAAGTCAAAAGCCTCAGGTTCTAGCTCTTATCTGCCACACATATGAAGTATGACCTGAGGCAAGTACCTTTCTTCCCTTGTGGTTTTCCATATACTCTGACCTGGCCAATCCATCTAGTGCCAGGCTTTTACCTCTCTCCTATCTTCCTCCATTATCTGGGGGACCCTCTGGCCCTAATTCATGGCATTATCTATCCCAAGAAAAATTCCTGCATTTAAAGAAGGACTTTCAGGAGACAACTAAAACCAGGGTTTTTCACTGTGAACCACAACCCATTAGTAAATTATGAAATCAATTTAGTGGGTAACAACTGGCATTTTAAAAAATAAATAGAATTAAATAGAAAATATAGTGATTGCACATTCTAAGGGTATTTTTTAATGAAACTTTTGTTTATATATTAGGTTGAACAATATAAAATTGCCAATATTCAGCCTTTTTAAAAACTTTTTGTTGTGGTAACATATATACTACTAAGATTTTCCATTTTACCACTTTTAAGTGTACATTTCAATGGTATTAATTACATTCACAGTATTGTGCTACCATTACCACCATCCATTATCAAAACTTTGTCAACCCTAAAAGAATCTCTGTACCCATTAAACAATGACTCCACATTCATCTCCCCTGCGCCTGGCCCATAGTCACTTGTAATCTACCTTCTGTCTCTAAGAATTTGCTTATTCTAGGTATTTCATATAAGTAAAATCAAACAACATTTTTCCTTTTGTGTGTGATTTACTTCATTTGACATGTTATCTTCAAGGCCCATCCATGTTGTGCATAAAAACTACAATTTATATGTACATAAATATATACATAGATATATATGTATATATGAATATATATGCACATACATACATGCACACACATGCATGAGCACACACATACATACATAAATTAAAGTGCTCACTGGTTCCTTACTGTGAGTCACCTTTTCAAAATGACTGAAAGTTACTGTCCTAAAGTGAGATGTCCAATGCTGAGCTAGAGATATATCTTTGGGGGAGACAACTTTGGGAAGGGGATTTTGGAGATATAGAACTCTTTAACTATAAGCAGCAACCTTCTCTATTGTCTGTGGAATAAATCCTCTTCTTTTTATACACAAGTTCTGGTGCATTTTGAGTTGTCCTGGCCTTTCCCACAAGACAGTAGAGTGTTTGCAGGGGACTTCTCCTACATAGCCATTCTTAGGTGGGGATATGAGCAACTGGACCTGAGAGAGGAACTGGGGAACTGGGGTCCTGGGGGTATCATTTAGCTCTTAAGAGCTCCATCTTTGGTCCTCAGTGTTTGCTGTGCCACAGTGCCCCACTAAGTCTGATGTGCCCACCAAAAGTAGAAATTCACCAGACAAGGTACTCCAAAACCAGGCATCTGCCTGGTTTCTGCAGCATGCATTCTTTTATAGATAGTAGGAGAGGATCTCACAGTTTCAAGAAAGGAAAAATCATCAATTCTGTTCCCATGACTATATGCGATAGAATTGTCATCAGCTTTTCTGCAGGTTGGGGAGTGCTAGGGACATGGTTAGAAAGCAGAATGAAGAATGTTCTGGCATACAAGGCTATCCTGAAGGGAGCAAGCTGAAGTGGCCACCCAGTTGCTGCAGTTCCTAACAATCTCAAGGCCTGATTCACTGGCAGCCATTTCCCCTGCTTGGTTTCCCCATATCGAAAGGATATCACACCCTGTCAAGAGGACAGGGAATTTCTGACACTGAGCCTGCCAGCCTCTGAAACAGTCTCCTATTACAGAGCCCCTGAGGAGAAAAATGATTAATCAAAGTCCAGATGCCTGAACTTGTAACATTGGCCCGATGAAAGCGAATGGCCAATAAGCTCTCACTTCTCTGTCAGGCTGTGAAAGACCATACTTGTTTCTCATCACAGAGCTTGAAGTAGAGAAGGGTGAACAATGGCTGGGTAGGACACAGGGGACATTTTTGTAAAGGAATCTTAATGCCTATGTCATTTCCTGCCTACAGGGTGCCAGGCTTTTCTGCTGATCTCTTTGATTTTAAATCCTCCAAGATCCACCCAACTGCTACCTCTTCTGATAAAATTTGCTTCCCGCATTCCTAAGTGATATCCCTTGTCTGTGTTGCCATAACATTTTTTCTATGACCCCCTATGTTTTTCATCACTATATGACTCATATAGTCTATGTCCTAGCCTATATGAGTAAGACAGAGCTGAGTTCAAATCCAATATTTGCCACTTACTGAGTGACCTTGGGAAAAGTCCTTAATATCTCTGAAACCCAATTTATTCATCTTAAAAATTGACATAGCAATAATATTCACCTCCTGATATATATATATATAAATATAATAAAAAATATATTTCAAATGCTTTCATAAAATTCTGGTTTCAGATAAATCATATAAAGGGGTTGGAAGTAATCACTCTCATCCTTACAATAAGAAAAAACTAATACAACTAAAAATCAATGACCGTTCTTGGACCTATCAGAGGTTGTGGTTGCAGGGCAAACTGCCACCCTGAAATCTCAAGAGACAGGCAAATTCAGAGTCACAGCTGATATCTGGAGCAGAAGCTGCTGGAGCTATGAACTGGTAGCAACACATTAATGGTACTTTCAAACAATTGCTAGAGCTGAGTGTAAGCTATTGTGAGATACTAGGGAGCTCCCACACTTTTGTGGGTCTTATCTCTATGAACCTCTTCAGGTTCTCAAAGCAAAGAGTAAAGGAAAATCCTCTTGTGGTCTTGGCAGGGAGACTGGAAAAGAAACTATCTGAAATACATCAGGAGCATTCTCCATGATAAATGCTTATTCTCCAGGGAAAAAGACTTTACCTGAGCCTTATCCCATCTAGAGTAAAGAGCATTACCTAATTCCAGCCTCCTCTAGCCTCCCTGTGTCACATGAGAGGGGGACTAAGAAACACTTGTGAAGATCACACTCCAGGGACACAGGTACACTAAAAGACATATGTTTAATCATAATATTATAGAATGCTTCTTCTCCACACATCTTAGTACCACATCAGTGGGATTCCAGTATTATAACACTGGATTACAGCAGATAGAGTGGCAAGGTGCAGACCCTATTTAAGGGGGAGTTCTTTGGGACAGCAAAGGCAATAGTCAGAGAGATACAAACAAGGACATAGAGGAATTGGAAACCTCTGGCAACCACAGCTACAGCAAACATTAGACACAGCCCAATTGCTAACCAGATTAGCAGAAAATCTCACACTAAAGGCCTATTTACCTCAGTTGCTATTACCCAATATATCATAACTGGCTTTCAACAACAACAACAACAAAAAACAAGGAATAGTAATAAAAATTAGGAAAAAACACAGTCTAAAGAGACAAAGCATCAGAACTAGACTCAACTATCTTGCAGATTTTGGAATTACAAGACAGGGAATTTAAAATTACTATGATTAATATATAAAGAGTTGTAATGGAAAAAGTAGACAACTTGCAAGAACAGATGAGTGATGGAAGCAGAATGATGGAAACCCTAAGAAAGAATCATAAACGCTATGACAGAAATAACTTTGATGTACCCATTACCAGAATGATACAGCCAAGGAAAGAATTAGTGAACTTGAAAATATGTCAATAGAAATTTCTCATAGAGAAATGCAAAGAGAAAACAGAATGGAAAAAAAGAGAACACACTAAGAACTATAGGACAATTACAAAATTGGAATACAAGCAGAGGAAATAGAGAATAGAACAGGAGAAATAATTGAAGTAATAATAAAAGAGACTCTTCCTCAATTAATTGAATGCATCAAACCACAGATCTAGGAATCTCAGAGAACATCAAATAACAAAAAATCTACACCTAAGCTTATTATATTCAAATTGCAGAAATCCAAAGACAAAGAAAAATCTTGAAAGATGATGGGTGGGGGTGGGGGTGGGGGGATCACCTCGCATATAGAGGAACAAGGATAAGAATTACATTGAGCTTCTCTTCAGAAACCATGCAAGCAAGAAGAGAGTGGAATGAAATATTTAAAGTGTTGAAAGAAAAACACAATGAATCTAGAATTCTATATCCTGAAAAATTATCCTTCAAAGATGAAAGATAAATAGACTTTCTCAGACAAACAAAAACAGGGGGTTCATTACGAGCAGTCCTGTCTTACAAAAAATGTTAAATTCTTCAGGTAGAAAGAAAGTGATATAGATCAGAAACTCTGTGTATCTGTCAGGATTCTCCAGAGAAACAGAACCCACAGATGTGTGTGTGTATTAAGAAAATGATTATAAGAAACTGGTTCATGTGACCATGGGGGCTGGGAAGTCCAAACTCTGTAGGGCAGGCTGCAAGCTGGATACTCTAATCAAGGTGATGTTGAAGTCCTTGGTCTGAATTCCTCAGCAGAAGCTGGCTGGCGGGAAATTCTGGCAAGGGTATATGATGAATTTGAGGCAGAAATACTTCTGACCTCTAAAATCTTCAGTTCTGGTTTGCAAGACTTCTAACTAATTGAATGAGGTATTCCAGAGGTCTTCAATACTCTGTTTTTTCAATTTTGCTGATCAATGAATTATAGGTGTAAATTCTATCTCCACATACCCTTACAATTACAAGCAGGCCAGTGCTTGATCAAACAACTGAACACCATAACCTAGCCAAGTTGACACTTGGAATTAACCATCACACTCAGATCTACACAAAGAAAGAGAACACTGGAGAAGAAATAAATGAAAATAAAATAAAATCTTTATTTTTCTTATTCTTAATTGTTCTAAAAGATACTCATCCAAAGTAACAATAGAGCCAATGTATTTGGAGATTACAACTTATGGATAAGAGAAATGAATGACAGCAATGTCATAAAGGATGGCAGGGAGGAATTGGAAATACTCTGCATAAGGTACCTACTCTACATGTGAAGTTATATAGAATATTTTAAAGTGGGCTTTTAAATAGTTGTAAATGTGTATTGCAAATATTAGGGCAATTACTAAAAATTTTTTTAAAAGAAATATAATTGATATGTTAGAGCGGAGATAAAATGGAATCATATAAAATGCCCTATTAAAATCATATAAGGAAATTTATAAATGAGTCTAACTCTGATACATTGGGGGAGATGGGTTATCATATATTCCAAGGTAAAGACCACTGACAGGGTGCCAATTTTCTTGGGTTGTCTGCCCTGCCTATAGTGTCTAGATGTCCCTAGAGCCCCCAAGAACACCCCTATCTGAGGCACTGTTTACTGTGGCAGACAGTGAGATCCTCCTGAAACGTGCATAAGTGTAAACTCTGGAATGGCCTCCCAACTCCCTTTGAAATCTGTTAGACATGAAAACTCATTTACATTTAATATTTCCCCCCTTTTGGTCTAGGTCTTTCTCCAAAAGCATCATTAATTGGCCCTTCGTATTAATCCCTTGATGCCAAGGAGGTCCAACCCTGTTAGTCATGTCACACACAGGGGAAGGCAGTGAATTTTTATATATATATATATATATTTTTTTTTTATTATGGGTAAAAATCAAAATTCTCACAATACATACAAACATTTGCAAAATGATATATAAATATATATGCATATATGTGTATTTGCTTACAAAAATGTTGTTTATATATATATATATATATATATATATACATATATTTTAAGAGGTGCTTAGATTACCCAAAATATTACACGGAACCCACTGGGATTCCCATGTTGCCCACCTCCCACACCTCCCATCACATCCCACACAAACATCTCCCACAGTGTGGCCCACCACCCTCAATGAACTTACACATCCTGGAGCCTTGCCACCAACCATAGATCACAGTTCACACTGTAGACCACACTCTCTCCCACTCAGTTCTGAGTGGTGTGTGCTGATTTAAAATGGCCTACATCCGTTGCCACAAAGGCAGTGAATTTATATGCTGAGTTTGGCTTAGAGAGAGGCCACAGTTGAGCAACAAGGAGGCCCTCAGGACATAACTCTTAGGCTATATATATATATATATATATATATATATATATATATATATATAACCAGGCCAAGTTTCAATTTCACAAGAACAAGGTTCATAAGTACAAGCATCAATATCAAGAGCCTGATGCATTGGTCTGCCCTCCTTTGCTAGGCACTGCCCATGTACTCCAGAGATTCTCACCACTCTCTGAGAGAATGTAGCAGGACTTTCCAGGGTAGGAATTCAATATTCCATTGGTTATTCTGTGGGTCTCCACCTATCGAGACAATACCTTATGACCACACAAACACACTGATACTCCATAAAGGCATGGCCCAGGTGCACCCCACACACACACATCCCCCACCACCGACCCTCCTCTACCACAGCTGCAACTTCTCTACAGCCCAAAACTGTTTGAACCTATAATTAGCACTATACCTGTAGTATCAGTCGGCCAAAGGGGTGCTGATGCAAAATGCCAGAAATCAGTTGGTTTTTATAAAGGGTATTTATTTGGGGTAGAAGCTTACAGTTACCAGACAATAAAGCATAAGTTTATTCCCTCACCAAAGTCCATTGCCATGTGTTGGGGCAAGATGGCTGCTGACATCTGCCAAGAGTTCAGGCTTCTTGGATTCCTCTCTTCCCTGGGCTCTGTTTCTCTCCGGGCTCAGCTCCTCTGTTTCCTCCACAAGGTCAGCTGTAGGCTATGAGACTCTCTAGGCTTTGCCTCTCTCCACAAGGCCAACTGTATACTATCAAGCAAACGGCTTGTCTCTTTTCCTGGAGCCTTCTCTCCTTCCTCACAGCCCAGCTCCTCTGTGTGCTTACTTCCCCAGGCTCCAGCATTAAAACTCCTCATCAGAACTCCAGCTCAAAATTCCAACTCTGTCCTTTGCCATGTCTTTTATCTTTGATTCCCCACCCACCAAGGGGCAGGGCTCAATGCCTTACTGACATGGCCCAGTCAAAGCCCTAATCATAACTTAATCATGCCCAGAGGAACAGACCAGTTTACAAGCATAATCCTATATCTATTTTTGGAATTCATAACTACATCAAACTGCCAAACTGCTACACCTGTTAAATATATGTTCTAGAGACTTAAATCTTCCAGCTCTTCATATGCCAGGTGAGCCTTGAATCTCAACAGAGTTGCAGTCAATACCTATGTAGCAGTTTGATATTGTTTATGAATTCCAAAAATAGATATTGAATTATGTTTGTAAACTGGTCTGTTCCTCTGGGTGTATTAGATTGTATTAACTTCAGAGGTTTCACTTTTACTTGATTAAATTATGATTAGGGCTTTGATTGGGCCAAGTCAGTAGGACATGGTGGTCAGTAGGGGGGTGGGGACTCACAGGGAAAATGACAGGGCAGAGGAATTGGACTTTCTGAGCTGGAGCCCCTGGAAGTAAACACACAGGAGAAGAACACAGAGGAATAGAAATGGCTCCATAGTTGTGGCAGAGGCCCCGGGAAGACAGAGAGCCTAATAATCTATAGCTGCCCTTGTGGAGAGAACAGAGTATCTGAGCCCAGGGAGGAACAAGCCCCGGGAGAGAGATGAGACTTATCCCAGCCTACAAGTGATACTGGAAGAAGCTGGGAGCATGGATCCTTAAGAGGAAGAGGAAGCCTGAACCCTTGCAGATGTCAGCAGCCATCTTGTTCCAACATGTGACAACAGACTTTGGTGAGGGAAGTGACTTACACTTTATGTTCAGATAACTGTAAGCTTCTACCACAAATAAATACCCTTTATAAAAACCAACAGATTTGTGTATATATATAAATATATTTTAAGAGGTGCTTAGATACCCAAAATATTACACGGAACCCACTGGGATTCCCATGTTGCCCACCTCCCACACCTCCCACCACATCCCACACAAACATCTCCCACAAGTGTGGCCCACCACCTTCAATGGACTTACACATCCTGGGGCCTTGCCACCAACCATAGACCACAGTAAGCAAATGCACATATATGCATATATATTTATATATCATTTTGCAAATGTTGGTATGTATTGTGAAAATTTTGATTTTTACCCACAATAAAAAATAAATAAATAAAAGAAATAAAAAAAAAAAAACCCAACAGATTTCTGGTATTTTGCATCAGCACCCCCTTTGGCTGACTAATACAACCTACTCTCCAGTTCATCAGACTCACCCAGGACAACTAACAAAAGGATGATGATGGACAATGCCCAACACAAGAAGCAGAGAGTATCCTCAACTGCAAGCAAGACAGAGTTCCATCTATGTGCCCCATGAGATCTAAGCCCCCTCTCAATTGGAAGCAGAGTTTGGCATCGCCATCCCCAAAACCTCAAGATTGTGGAATGAACAAACATAAGGAAGGAATGCAACTATGGACTAAAGTAGACATATTATTATTCTAGTAATGGAAGGACTTGTAATATCGATATAAAGACAGTGGTCATCAGAGGTTCTGAGGGGAGGGAGAAGGAACAATATTTGTAACAAAGGCATTTTTGAGACATTGGAATCATTCTTCCTATTACAATGATGGATACCAACCATTATACATTTTGTCAAAACCTATAAAATTGTTCAGTGAAATGCTTAAAACATAATGTAAACTCTGTTCCATGGTTAGTAGCAAGCTTCAATATGTGTTTATTAATTATAACAAATGTACCACACTAATGAAAGATGTTGTTAACTGGGGAAAGTGTGTGTGGTCATGAGGTATAATGGGGATACCCTATATTGTTTTTTTTTTTTTTTTACATACATAATTCTTTATTTATGTATGTAAGTGGCCACTGGAGGTTCTGAGGGCAGGGAGAGGGAAAACAAGTATAATATGGGGCATTTTCAGCATTTGGGAATTGTCCTGAATGACATTACAACAGATACAGGCAATTACATATCTTGCCATAATCTACCAAATTGTGTGGGAGAGAGTGTAAACTACAATGTAAACTATAATCCATACTTAGTGGCAATGCACCAAAATGTTTTCACAAATTGTAACAATTATACCACACTAATGAAGGATGTTGTTAATGTGGGAAAATATGGGAGGTGTAGGAAGCGGGGCATATGGGAATCCCCTCTATTTTTATGTAAAATTTATGTAATCTAAATATATTTTTTGCAAAAAATTTAAAAATACATTAAATTTTTTGACATTATGTCTTTCATCACTGTAAGATCTGTTGTATTGTATGTACAATGGCATATTTTTCCTTTTATTCCTCCAGTGTCTTAATTTTTTCATTGTCTTCAAAGAAGCTATAGGTTACAGAAAAGTCACATATAGAATATAGGTGATTCCCATATACCCAAGTTCCACCCCCTTTTCTCCTTTCCCCTATCAATAATATATTACATGTGGATGGTACATTTGTTAAAATTTATGTACAAATATTGAGACATTGCTACTGACCATGATCAATGATTTACATCATGGTTTGCATTTTGGACAGTACACTTTTGTAGATTTTGATGGTCTGTTTCCATCATTGCAAGATCATGTAGAACAATTCCATCACCCCAGAAATGCCCCATGTTCCACCTGTTCTAGTCCTCCTCCCTCCCCTCGAGACCCATGATAATCACCAAGATTAATTCATTGGAGGACGAGATTCATTGTTATTTGCAACAACACTGAGGGCTTTACATACTGGCCTGTCCTCCCCTATTAGGCAGTGCCTTTGCTCTCAAGAGACTCCCGCCCCTCTATTTGAGATCATAGCAGGACTCCCCAGGATGGGAGTCCAACACCTTCCCACTCATTATGTGAGTCTCCACCCACGGATACAACACACTATGAACACTACACACTCCCTAGAAGCCTGTCCCAGGTGCGCCCTGTCCCGCATGCCCCCTACATCCAACACCTTAAGCCAGTAACCCTCCCCTGCCATATTTGCCTAAAGAACATTCCCAGCATTGTAGTTTCAACCATATACCCGCAAATCCCCATGATTCACCTGCTCCCTCCCCGAAACACCACCCCAGTTCCCTGGAGAGTCCAATCTATACTCCACAACCCTACCCACCTCACAGACCAGCATCTCCCAGCCCAATAGCATCACTGCACCTCTGTTGTGCTCATCCACTGCACAACTAAACCCTTCCACCTTATCATAGATTTTGCCCATATGAGCATTGACTCACAACCTCCTTTTCCCTTTCTGTCTCCCGTAAACCTGTCTTACAGACTGTAGCTCTGTGAGTCTGCTCTATCCCTAGCAGAGGATAAAGGTTCCCATTCCTCCATGTCCTCTCCAACACTTGTAGTCCTCTGTTTCTTTATAGCTGCCAGTCAAATGGGTGTAAGATGATATCTCATTGTGGTTTTGATTTGCATTTCCCTAATAGCCAGCGATGTTGAGCATCTTTCATGTGCTTTTTAGCCATTTGTATTTCTTCTTTAGAGAAGTGTCTTTTCAAATCACTTGCCCATTTTTTAAATAGGTTGTTTGTATTTTATTTTTGAGGTATAAGATTTCTTTATATATGCTTGATATTAGGCCCTTATCAGATATATGGTTACCAAATATTTCCTCCCATTGAGTCAGCTACATTTTCATTTTCTTGACAAACTCCTTTGAAGTGCAAAAGTTTTTCATTTTGAGGAGGTCTCATTTATCTATTTTTTCTTTTGTTGCTTATGTTTGAGTGTAAAGTTCATGAAACCTTTTCCTAATACAAGATACTATGGATGCTTCCCTATATTATTCCAAGACCTTTATGATTGTGGCTCTTATATTTATATCGTTGATCCATCTTGAGTTAATTTTTGTATAAAGTGTGAGGTGGTATTACTTTCTCATTCTTTTGGATACGGATATCCAGTTCTCCAAGCACCATTTGTTGAAGAGGCCATTTTCTCCCAGTTGAATGGGCTTGGTGGCCTTGTAGAATATTAGTTGACTGTATATGTGGGGAATCTATATCAGAACTCAATTTGGTTCAATTGGTCTGTATGTATATCCTTGTGCCAATACCATGCAGTTTTGACCACTGTAGCTTTGTAGCATGTTTTACAGTCAGGTAGAGTGATTCTTGCAATTCCACTTTTTATTTTCAGTGTCTTTGGCCATTTGGGGCCCCTTGTCCTTCCAAATAAATTTCATAGTTACCTTTTCCAATTAATTAAAAAATGCTGTGGTAATTTTTATTGGGATTGTGTTAAATCTATAAATCAGTTTGGGTAGGACAGACATCTTAATGAGGTTTACTCTTCCTATCCATGAAAAGGGAATATTCTTCCATTTATTTAAGTCTTTTTTGATTTCTTTTAACAGTGTTGTGTAGTTTTCTGTGTACAAATTGTTTACATCTTTAGTTAAATTTATTCCTAGATATTTGATTCTTTTAGTTGCTGTTGTAAATGGGATTGTTATTGATTTTCTCCTCAGTTTGCACAATACTGGTGTACAGAAATGCTACTGATTTTTGCTCATTGATCTTATAACCTGCCAGTTTACTGAACTCTGGAAGTTTGTTGTAGATTTCTCAGGGCTTTCTATGTATACGATCATGTCACCTGCAAATGGTGAAATTTTTACTTCATCTTTTCCAATGTGGATGCCTTTTATATCTGTTTCTTGCCTAAGTGCTGGAGCAAGTTCTTTTAATGCAATGTTAAATAAGAGCAATGAAAGTGGGCATCCTTGTCTTGTTCCAGATTTTATAGGGAAAGGTTTTATGATTTCATCATTGAATATGATGTTAGCTGTGGGTTTTTCATATATTCCCTTAATCATGTTGAGGAAGTTTCCTTCTATTCATATCTTTTGAAGAGTTTTTATTAGGAAAGAGTGCTGTGGTGCTGTATTTTGTCGAATGTTTTTTCTGCATCTATAAAGATGATCGTGTGATTTTTTTTTCTTTCAATCTGTTTATACAGCACATTGCATTGATTGATTTTCTTATGTTGAACCATCCTTGCATACCACAGATGAAACCCACTTGGTCATGGTGAATAATTTGTTTGAGGTGTTGTTGAATATGATTAGAAAGTATTTTCTTGAGAGTTTTGGCATCTAGGTTCATTAGAGAGTTTGGTCAGTCATTTTCCTTTCTTGTGGCATCTTTGTTTGGCTTTGGCATTAGGATGATGTTGGCATCATAGAATGAGTTAGGCACTGTTCATTCTACTTCTATTTTTTGAGAGAATTTAAGCAGGATTGGTGTTATTTCTTTCTGGAATGTTTGGTAGAATTCACCTGTGAATCCATCTGATCCTTGGCTCTCCTTAGTTGGGAGGATTTTGATGAGAAATTCAATCTCGTTATTTCTGACTGGTCTGTTGAGTTCATCAATTTCTTCTTTCGTGAATGTAGTCTGCTTGTGTGTTTCTAGGAATTTGTCCGTTTCCTCTAAATTATCCATCTTGTTGGCATACAAGTTTTCAAAGTATCCTCTTGGGATATTCTTTATTTCAGTGGAGTCAGGGGTGATATCTCCTTCATCGTTTCTTATTTTGTGTATTTGCATCTTCTCTCTTTTTTCCTTTGTTAGTCTAGTTAAGGGTTTGTCAATTTTATTAATCTTCTCAAGGAGCCAGTTTTTGGTTTTGTTTGTTTTTTCTAGTGCTTTCTTATGTTCAATTTCATTTAGCTCTTTTAATCTTTGTTATTTCCTTCTTTCTACTGGCTTTGGGGTTAGTTTGTTGATCTTTTCCTAATTCCACTAGATGTGCAGTTAGGTGTTTGATTTTTGGTCTTTCTTCTTTTTTAATATAGTCATTCATGGCTGTGAATTTCCCTCTCAGTACAGCTTTTGCTGCATCCCATATGTTTTTGATACATTGTGTTGTCATTTTCACTCGTTTCAAGGTTGTTACTGATTTCTTCTGCAATTTCCTCCTTGACCTACTGTTTGTCTAAGAATGTGTTGTTTAACTTCCATATCTTTGTGCCTCATCTGTTTCTCTGCCCCTTACTGATTTCCAGCTTCATTCCCTTGTGCTCAGAGAAATTACTTTTTATAATTTCAATCTTTCTAAATTCATTGAGAGTTGTTCTGTGGCCTATCATGTGGTTTCTCCTCGAGAATGATCCATGTGCACTCAAGAAGAACATATATACCACTGTATTTGGGTGTAATGCTCTTTATATGTCTATTAGGTCCAGATTCTCTAATGTATTATTAAAGGTTTTTGTTTCTTTATTGATTCTCTGTCGAGATGTTCTGACTAATGGTGAAAATGATGAATTAAACTCCCCCACTATAATTTTAGAGGCATCTATTTCTCCACTCAGTTTTTCCAATGTTTGCCTCATGTATTTTTAGGTGGCCTGGTTAGGTGCATAAATGTTTATGATTGTTCTTTCTTCTTAACAGATTATCCCTTTTATTAATATATATTCTTTGTCTCTTACAATAGTTTTGCATTTAGCCTATTTTGTCCCAAATTAGTACAGCTACTCCCACCCATTTTTGGTTATTGTTTGCATGTAAAATTGTTTTCCAATCACTCACTTTCAGCCTCCTTGCATCCTTGGGTCTAAGGTGGGTTTCTTGTAGACAGCGTATAGATGGGTCATATTTCCTTATCCATTCTGTCAATCTGTGTTTCTTGAATAGAAAGTTTAATCCACTAATATTCAGTGTTATTACTGTCAAGGAATTACTTACATTAGCCCTATTTTCTTTAGGTTTACGTATGCTATATGTTGTTTTTATTTCTCTCTTTATCTTTTTAATTGTTCTTAGACTCTTCTTCAACTCTCTTTCTCCTGTTTTTTCCTTTTGACCTGCAGAACCCCCTTTAATATTTCTTGAAGACCAGGTTTCTTATTGATAAACTCTCTTAATTTCTGTTTATCTGTGAATATTTTGAACTCTTTCTCATTTTTGAATGCCAGCTTTGCTGGATACAGAATTCTTGGCTGGAAATTTTTTTTCTTTTAGCACCTTAACTAGGTCATACCACTGCCTTCTTGCCTCCATGGTTTCAGATGAGAAATCAACACTTAATCTTAATCTTGTATGTGATGGCTCTCTTTTCTCTTGCTGCTTTCAGTATTCTCTTTTTGTCTTGAACATTGGACAATTTAACAAGTATATGTCTTGGGCTTGGCCTGTTAAGATTTATACTGTTTGGGGTGTGCTGCACTTCCTGGACATGTACATCTATGTCCCTCAAAAGAGTTGGGAAATTTTCGGCCGTTATTTCCCCCAACACTCTTTCAGCCCCTTTTCCCTTCTCTTCTCCTTTGGGATGACTATAATGTGTGTGTTTTTGTGTTTTGTGTTGTCATTCAAATCCCTAAGTCCCTGCTGGTATTTTCTATCTTTTTATCTGTTCTGCTGTCTGATATCAGCTGTACTGTCTTCCACATCACTGATTCTTTCCTCTGCCTGTTAAAATCTGCTGTTATGTGCTTCCAGTGTCTTTTTAATTTCTTGCATTGTGCCATTCATCACCATTATATCCATTATCTTTTTATGTATGTTTACAATTTCTTCAGTATGTTTCCCAGTGTCTTCTTAATATCCTTAATCTTTTCCTTTACTGCATTAAGATGATTCATGATATTTCTTTGAACATCTCTGATTAGTTGTTCTATGATTTGCATCTCCTCCTGTTTTTTAGTTTGTCAGTTAGAGTGGGCCATGTTCTTAGCATGGCTTGTAATTTTTTGTTGGTGTCTAGCTCTCTGTTTATCTTGATGGGTTTATTCTGTTAATTAGCTTCTCTCTTTATTTTATGGTTTTATTTTATTGTTTTTGTGTGTGTGTGTGTGTGTAGTAAGATTTCACTTTGACACTTCATTCCTCTTATTCTATTTCCTTGTTGTTGTCTATGTTCCCTTGAAAGAAAAAATCAGGACCAGAAAAAAGGAAAGAGATAAGAAGAGAAAAAGAATAATAGTTATAATAATAGTAAAAGGTAGGAGAGTAACAGAACAAGACCTAGGAAATTGAAAAAGTAATACAAGTAAGAAGTACAGTGGACTAAGAATGAAAAATGGAATAGAAACAATGAATTGAGAAACAAAATAGAGAAAAAGACATAGAATGAATTAAAACACCAGAATAATGAGAAGATAGGAAAAGAAAAATGAAAAGAGAAAAAGAAAAAAAAAAAGTAAGCAAAGAAAGAAAAAGGAGAGAGAAATAAAAACAAGAAAAATTGAAGGCCAAACAAAAAGAGGTGGAATGAAAGAACAACAGAAAACAGAATACAGAAAAATGAAGGGAAAAAAAATAGAGTAGGTAAAAAAAAATCAGTAAATGAAAAAAAAGGGAAACAAAGAAAGGGAAAACACAACAAACAAGAAACAAGACAGCAAAAATTAATTTAAAAAAAAGATAAAGAAAGAATAAAACACAAGGAAAACAGTCTTCCTTTTTAGGTTCCTAAGGTGCTTCTCAGGCTGCCAGTGTTCATCAATCAATGACCCTGCAGCCTGCCCTCTGCAGGCTTTGAGCCAGGTTTTAGTGAGTAAAATAAGGAGAAAAAAAACATAAGAGATCCAAGAACTGCTAATACAAAAAGAATGTGTATATGTTCACTGTCATAAAATATCAACTGGGTGCTTGATAACCCAGTGGACCACTTCTCTAAGAAGAGCCAGGCATTGAACCAGGGACCTTGTATATGCAAGGCAGGAACTCCTCCCCTGAGCTAAACTGTCCCCTTAGGTTACCAAGCCTTTTAGAAAGTTATCCACCCCCTTTCCTTCAGGCAGGTTAGATTCCTACCAGTTTGCCAGAGTCCTACTGAATAGGCGCCTGTTTGTCCCTTCCCCCTCTCTAATCTAATTCCTCTCCTTACCCAGGCAGCTGGGTGTGACAGCCTGCCTGAGGAGACCCCCTCCCCTCTCCCCATCCAGTCGTGCACCTTCCAAGATTCAAAGGGGCCTCAGCTGGCCAAACTCACCACAAAGAGACCACTCCCCACCCTCCCAGACTCCTCTTCCTCCAGAGAATGCCCCTTCACACTCCGTTCAGAACAGTGAGACGGAGTCTTCACCTAGGCTATTTGCCCTGATGGTGAGGTATATGTGCTGCTTCCATCCACAAGGATGAGCAACTCATGGCTTTCCTTTGGCTTCTTTATCTTTCCAGTACCCTCCTAGATGATTCAGAACACCTTCCCTTTCTATATATATCCAAAGCAGCTCGTTCATATAGGTCTCTGCCCCTCTCTCCACTCCTTTGTTGTGAGAGGGTCAGGCTCTGCCTACTCACCTCAGCACCATTTTCCAGAACTCCCTCCCCTATATTGTCAATGTAACATTTATGTAATCTAAAACTCCTTTAAAAATAAAAATTATTTTTAAAAAAACAGATAAGGTGGGCAGAGCCAGCACCCAGGGAAGTTCTGCCTCACAGCAGCCACCCTCTTTTACACAGTCACACCAAGCTAGTGCCCTGGTTTGGAATCAGATCCCAACTTTCACAGCTGCACCCTTTGCTCCCTACTGCCTCCAAACCATGGATCCCCACAAAGTGAGTGAATTTTGAGCCTTCATGAAAATGTGTAAGCAGGATATGAGCATTCTGCACACTGAGGAAATGTGATTCCTGAAGGAATGGGTGGAGAGCACGGGTGGTAAAATACCACCTGCTATACATAAAGCTAAAGGAGAAGAAAATATCAAGGAAGATAAAACAGAAGTCAGAGGAAAGCATAAAGACAGATGAACCACCAAGTGAGGAAAGTGATATAGAAATTGACAATGAAGGTGTTATTGAACCAGATACTGATGTACCTCAAGAAATGGGACATGAAGCTATAAAGATAACTGAGGAGGTGATGGATCAGGTAAATGAAAAGAAAATGGCTGCTGTTGATACCCTAAAGGATGGTGAACTACAGAAAGCCATCGACTTGTTCACAGATGCCATTAAGCTGAATCCTTGCTTAGTCATTGTGTATGCCAAGAGGGCCAGTGCCTTCATCAAATTACAGAAGCCAAATGCTGCCATCTGAGACTGTGATAGAGCCATTGAAATAAATCATTATTCAGCTCAGCCTTACAAATGGCGAGGGAAAGCACACAGACTACTGGGCCACTGGGAAGAAGCAGCCCATGATCTTGCCCTTGCTAGTAACCTGGATTATGGTGAAAATGCTAGTGCAATGCTGAAAGAAGTTCAACTAAGGACCTAGAAAATTGCAAAACATCAGAAAAAGTATGAGAGAAAACGTAAGGAACAAGACATCAAAGAAAGAATAGAAAGAGTTAAGAAGGCTCAGGAAGAACATGAGAGAGCCCAGAGGGAAGAAGAAGCCAGACAACAATCAGGAGCTCAATATGGCTCTTTTCAAAGTGGCTTTCCTGAGGGAATGCCTGGAATGGGAGGAGGCATGCCTGGAATGGCAAGAATGCCTGGGCTCAATGAAATTCTTAGTGATCCAGAGGTTCTTGCAGCCATGCAGGATCCAGAAGTTATGGTGGCTTTCCAGGATGTGGCCCAGAACCCAGCAAATATGTCAAAATATCAGAGCAACCCAAAGGTTATGAATCACATCAGTAAATTGTCAGCCAAATTTGGAGGTCAGGTGTAATGACCTTTTGTCAAATAAAGCCCTTGCTGAAGGAAAAAAAAAAAAACTATAGCAAACCTTATACGTAATGATGAATGATTGAATGCTTCTTCTCTGAAACTGGGAAAAAGGTAAGAATGTCTACTCTGACCAGCTCTTTTCAACATTGTAGTGAAGGTTTAATTAAAAAAAAAAAAAAAATATATATATATATATATATATATATATATATGGCAGAAAAAAAGGGAAGAAAAATAGAAACAAAGAACAGCACACTGAATAGAAAACAGTTGCAAATATGGTAGATATTAATACAACTATATCAATAATCACCTTACATGTGAATGTTCTAAATATACCAAGTAGAAGACAGAGATTGTCAGACTCAACAAAAACCAACTACATGTTGTCTATAAGAAATTCACTTTACATGTAAAGACCCAGATAGGTTAAATGTAAATGGATAAAGAACAATATACCATGCTAAAATGCTTTCACATAGTAAGAGCTCGATGAATGGTAGCTATGATTATCTTATTACTGTTAGTATTTGCATTGGTATTGGTATTAATATTGGTATTGTGATTGGCATTGAGATTGGGATTAGTATTAGTATTGTATTAGCATTAGTATTAATATTAGTATTAGTATTACTAGCTTACTAGACTAGGCATTCCTAGAAGGCTGAGGCGTAGTGTGCATCATCTCTGCCTTCCCAGAACCTGGCAAAGAGCAAGTAAAAAAGAAGGGAGTCATATCAATTCACCAAATATTTGGTGAATTGAGTGCCTACTCTGTGCCAGGCCCTGATTTGGGGAGAGAGAGGTGACTTAGACACAGAATCTGTCCTTGCCTAGCTCACAGCACAGTTGAGAAGATGGACTTTTACTATTTCAAAAAATATTTGTCTGTAAATCAATGGTAGGTACAGTGTGGTGAGTTTTTCACATTTTGGCACCTCTGAAATTGGAAAGCATCTTGAAGCCAATGGTATCTTAGCAATGTGTTGTAGTTTAATTACAGTATGTTTTCTTTCTTAGCGTTAAAAAATAGTGGTGTTATTTCAATTAATAGCATTTTAGATTTGACAAAGTATGATATATACAAAGCCTTCAAGAGCTTGAGCCATGGGGTTTTATTGATGAGAAAATTAAGGCTCAGATGTTAAATAACTCGCTCAAGATCACATAGCTGGTAAGTACAAGATATTGTAACTCTAAAATTCATGCTTTCTCTCTTTCACTGAAATTCTTCAAGAATTGAGTAGGCACTTGTGGCACTTTGAGATTATTTATGAATTCCAAAAAGAGCTTATGTTTGTAAACTGGTCTGTTCCTCTGGGTGTGATCCCCTTTGATTGTGTTAGATTCGGCAGGGATGTCTTTGATTAAATTATTTTAAGGCTAAGGCTTTGATTCAACCACATCAGTAAGGTGTAACTCAGGGTTGAGTCCCCGCCCCCTTGGTGGGCTATATAAATGGACATTCACACAGAAACACAAAAGAAGATGCACGGGAAGAGAGAACTTTGCCATGACATGGAAGAGGAGAGAACTTTGATCCTGTGGCTCTGAGAAGAGAAGCCCCATGCCAGGTTTTAGCTGAGAGAGAGGAAAGTTGACCCCTCACAGATATCAACAACCATTTTGCTTCAACACGTGGCAACTGACTTTGGTGAGAAACCAAACTTGAGTTGGACTCTTTAGGGCCTTGTAACTGTAAGCTTCTATCCCAAATAAATACCCTTTATAAAAGCCAACAGATTTCTGATACTTTTCATCAGCACCCCTTTGGCTGCTAATACAGCACTCAATATCCATTTTAGCGTTGGAATAAATGAATGAATAAATAAATAACCATTTGAAATCCACAGTAAATGCAGACTTTGAAATAAATTATTTGATGGTATTTCAGCACTATCCAATAGAAATATGTTAGCCTCACATATAATTTTCAATTTTCTAGTAGCCACATTAAAAGAGTAAGAAATAACAGCAGAAAATAATTTTAATACTATATTTTATTTCACCCATTGTATCTAAATATTATCATTTCAACATACATATAATCAATATTTTTTAATTATTAATGAGCTATTTTACATTCAGTTTTTTCATACTAAGTCTTTGAAATCCAGTGTGTCTTTTACACTTACAGCGTATGTTAATTTGGAATAGCCACATTTCAACTGCTCAATAGCCACAAGGGACTAGTTGCTACCTCACTGGATAGTGAAGTTTTAGAGTGTCACAAGGTGTTGTGCCTTCTCCCCTCATTCACTGATATCACAAAGCTTGTGTTTAGAACTTTTTTTATTTGGCTGTTAAAATGACTTCCTCCTCTTTCCCTCCACAAGTAATGTATGGTGCTTTAGTAATCATAACAACTTAGTGTTAAGAGAAAATTTATTTTTAATTTGTTTTTATGGAAAATGTCTAGCATATAAAAAGTAGATGGAACAGAAAATGTGCCATGTACCCATCAGTCTTTTGCCTATCCTTGTTTCATTTTCCCTAAGTTGTCATCTTCCCATAGAATTTTTTCCTGGAGTATTTTAAAGCAAGACATCCTATTTCATCCATTAATATTTCAAAATACATTTCAAAGAGAAAATATTGTGTTTTAAACATAGCCATAATGCTGTCATCATACTTAACAAAATTAATAGTAGCATTCAGGGTATTTGGGAATTATAACCCAACAACTTTCAACTATTCTGTGCAAGGCACAGACAGAATCCCTAGATGAAGAAGCCACGGTGGTCTTGACTAATCTCTCTGAGTTTCAGTTTCCTTATCTGTAAAACGGGGATAAGATAACTACCACACTGGATTGTTGTAAGGATTTGATGAGGTAATCCTGGGGAACGGTTCAAGCTTAGTGCATGGCACATAATGGGAGCTTACTAAGAAGAAGGTCCGTGATCCCTAAGGTGATAAAAAGGATGTCTGACTAATGTAGACAAGAGCAGGTTGATAGCCTCCATCATTCTGGATATCATGCCTGTATTAATGCAGCCTATCACTGTCTTATCTCTTGTGGAAGTTACATCCCATTTTTGATCCAAGGAAATCACTATCAATTAAATTCCTATGTCATTTTCACAAGTGCTGCTACTGAGGCCTGATTTTTCATCTTGTAATAAGTAATATGTCTTGAGCACAACAAGTATGGTCCCACCTCGGGATATGTGTACTTGCTTCTCACTCTGCCTGTAACTCTCTTCCCCCAGAGACCCACATGAATCAATCCCTAAACTTTTGGGGGTCTTTATTCAAATTTCACTTTCCCAGTGATGTCTTACCTTACCACCCTCTTTAAAATTACAGCCCCAACCTTCCACACACCCCATGTGTTTCTCTGCTTTTTTTCCTCCATAGCATTTGTTATATGCCTTATTTTCATTTTTTCTTTATTTTTAAAGAAGTTTCAGATTACATAGAAGTTACACTGAAATGTAGGGGATTCCCAAATACCCCATCCCCTCACTCTATCATACTTTCCCCCATTAACAAAATCTTTCATTAGTGTGGTACATTCGTTACAATTGATGAACAAATATTGGAGCATTAATACTATCCATGGTCTATAGTTTACATAATGGCTTACACTTTGCATTGCACAATTTTATAGGTTTTGACAAAATGTATAATGGCTGGTATCTGTCATTGCCACATCATGCAGAACAATTCCAATGTCCCAAAAATGCCCCATGCTTCACCCATTCTTTCCTCTCCTTCCTCTCAGAACCTCTGGTGATCAGTCTCTACATCAATGTTACAAGTTCTTCCATTACTAGAACAACAGTAAGTCTACTTTGGTCCATAGTTGCACTCCCCCCCACACACGTGTTTTTATTCCTCAATCCTGGGATGGTCATGCCCACCCTATCCCCAATTGAGAGGGGGCCTAGATCCCATGGGGCAGATGGATGGAGCTTGCAGTTATAGATACTCTCTTTTCCTATGGGCATTGTCCATCATCATCCTTTTGTTAGTTGTCCTGGGTGAGTCCAATGAACTGGAGAGTAGGTGTTGCAACTCTGCTGAGATTCAGGGCCCAACCAGCATATGAACAGCTAGAAGATTTAGTCTCTGGGACATACATTCAATGTATATAGTGCTAATTATAGATTCAAATAAAAGGGGCAGAAGAATCATGTGTATGAAAATTATAAATGTGTCTAACTCTGATACATTGGGGAGATAGGTTATCATATACTCCAAGGTAAGGCCCACTGATGAAGTGCCGATTTCCTGGGGTTTTCTGCCCTGCCTATAGTGTCCAGGTGTCTCTAGAGCCTTCAAGAGCATCCCTGCCTGAGGCATTGTTTACTGTGGCAGTCAGTGAGAGCCTCCTGAGATGTGCATAAGAGTAACCTCTGGAATGACCTCCCAACTCACTTTGAAATCTCTTAGTGATAAAAACTCACTTGTATTTAATATTTTCCCCCTTTTGGTCTATGTCTTTTTCCAAATGCATCGCTGATTGGTGCTTGGTAGTAATCCCTCAGTGCCAGGCAGGCTCATCCCCAGGAGTCATGTCCCATGCCAGTGGAGGGGGAAGGGGTAAGCAGTGAGATTTTATGCTGAGTTTGGCCTAGGGAGAGGCCACATTTAAGTAACAAGGAAGTTTCAGGAGGCAACTCTTAGGCAATATATATTAGTAGGCTATGTTTCAATTTTATAAGAATAAGGTTCATATATATATATACAAGCATTAAGTTCAAGGCCTAGCATATTGGTCTGTCCTCTTTTGTGAGGCACTGCCTATGTACTCTAGAGATCCTTGCCACTCTATTAGAGAATGTAGCAGGACTCTCCTGAATGGGAATTTAATATTATATTGGTTATTATATGGGTCTCCACCCACTGAGATAACCCTCCATGACCACATGAATACGTTCATACTCCATAGAGGCATGCCATAAGTGCATAATTACCCATACATCTCCCCACCACCAACACCCTGCACCAGTGAACCTCCCCTGCCATAGTTGTAACTTTTCTGTAATCCAAAACCTCCCCAAAACAAAACCAATCAAAAAAATTGTTTGCACTGTCCTTCCATCATTGTAAGATCTATCATTTATGTATGATTACAATTTCTTCTGCATGTTTCCCCAGTGTGTTATTTTTTTTTTTCACTTTATCTTCATAGAAGCTTTAGTTTTTTGTATTTATTTTCTGTCTCCCTCTACTGAAACGTAAGGTTCAGGAAAGCAGAAATTTTTGTCTGTTGTTCACCATCTTATCCCTAACACTACATTCACCTTACCATCTAGCCTGGATGTAGTCTTCCTCCATCTCAATGGAGACCTCCCAGAGCAATCTGTATTTTTCCCTGTAGTAGCTCTTATCACACTGGATACGTTGTTGCTCCCGCTAGTTCCGAAACTTCTTGGAGTGTCTTGCATAGAGTCAGTGCCTATTGTTTATTTAATTGACTTTTATGATGAGTTATGGAACTGAGTGCAGGACTTTGAACTTGAATAAGATTAATACATCTTGTCAACTGTGGCCCAGAGATCCCTCCAGGTCTCTTGATCCCCCTCTGACCCCACCTCTTCCCAATATCTTGGCATTTGTGAATTTGTTTGACATGTTCTCTAGTTCCTCAAAAAGTCATTTGGTAAAAATATTAAGCAGAATGTTAAAGTAGATTGGGAGGTAGATTTGGTGGCAAACTGCCAAAGATGTCATCTGGAAGAACCCTGCTCTCCTCAGTGTTGTGTGGGTGCAGTCATTCAGTTACTCCATACATACCTGCCTGAGCTACTCTCTACATTAGTCTATGATATTCTCTTGGATTGTTCACAGGGGACAAGGAGGAAATATAGATTTTGACCCCTCTACTGGCACCTGTCTGGGTTCCAACACTGATGTTTTAACTCTACAGTATAGTCAGAGGCCTGAAGTGCTCCCACATCAAGGCACTTAAGTTCATCATATAAGTCTAAGAGGCCTACTCTGTCCCAGGAGTAATATGGGAGTTCTTGAAGGCAGATACCTCATCTTATCCACCCATCTATCTCTGTGTCTTTGGAACCAGGTAAGTGCTTGGTACAAAAGAGGCACTTATCAAGTATTAAATGGATAAATGGATGAATGACTAAATCAATCAATGAATGAAGTTGCTCACATTCTAAAAGGCAAGAGGGAGAAAAATAAACTATTTCTTGGAACGATCTAGCAAAAATTATCACAGGCTAAGGGCCAGTGACCAAGGTTGGAAAACCATGGTAAAATTCTGGAAACTGTGTGCCTTCCTCTTCCTTGTTTTCTTGATTACACACTTCCATTTTCCTGATGCAATAATCATGAAACCCTTAAAGGCTAAAAAATAAGCCTAGTGTTAATAAGGAAAAGAGCAATTTTTTTCTTCTGCTGAGGATAATGTTTTTGGGAAAGCAGTCTTGACCCAGCAATTCTATCCCTAGGAGCTGAACCTAAAGAGAATCAGACTATTAGACTGCAAGCTCCAGGAGGGTAAGAACTGATTCTCTTTTGTTCACCACATTTCCTCAGAACCTATAGTAAGTAACTGTAAGCATTCAATTGATATGTATTGAATGAATGAAAGTGAAAAAAAAAAACATGTATCTTATGCACAAGGATTTTTATTATGATTTTTGTACCATAGAAAATTGGAAAGAACTTAAATATCCCTGTATTAGTCAGTCAAAGGGGTGCTGATACAAAATACCAGAAATTGGTTAGTTTTTATAAAGGGTATTTATTTGGGGTAGAAGCTTACAGTTACCAGGCGGTAAACTGTAAGTTGCTTCCTTCACCAAAGTCTATTGCCATGTGTTGGAGCAAGATGGCTGCGAATGTCTGCAAGGGTTCAGGCTTCCTGAGTGCCTCTCTTCCCGGGGCTTGCCTCTCTCCAGGTTCAGCTCCTCTGTTATCTCCACAAGGCCAGCTATAGACTATTTGGGGAACAGCTTGTTTCTCTTCCCGGGGCTTTCTCTCTTTCCTCACGACCAAACTCCTCTGTGTGCTTACTTCCTGGGGCTCCAGTTCAAGACTCCAACCTCCCTTCTCTGCAGTGCAGTTTTTCTGAGTCCCTGCCCACCAAGGGGGCGGGAACTCAATGTCTTACTGATGTGACCCAGTCAAAGCCTTAATCATTATTTAATCAAATAAAAGTAAAACCTCTGAATCCAATACACTCTAATATGCCCAGAGGAAAAGACCAGTTTACAAACATAGTCCAATATTTCTTTTTGGAATTCATCAATAATATCAAACTGCTACAGAGAGGAACCTATGGAATACCATGTAGTGATTAACAATTGCAATTTAGATGTATATGCTTTGCCAGAATATATGTTCAATGATATAATATTGTTTGAAAAAAGTAGACTAAAGAAAGCATGTATGATATGGTTCATTTTATATAAAATTGTCTGTGTGTGTATGTGCTTGTGAGTGTATGTCTGTCTCTCTGAGGAGATTTTCACCAACATATCAAACAGTGAGATATCTCTGGATGGTGGAATTATAAAAATTTTGAACTTTTAAAAAATGTTTTACAATGCATATGTATTAATTTAAATAAAGTATTAGCATGAAAGGAAACAAACTGTTTGGGGGTTGGTAAGTAGGGGTGCTGGAGATACCACATCCCACTCTACA
The DNA here is from genome assembly GCA_026826555.1 of Tolypeutes matacus. NCBI lineage: Eukaryota > Metazoa > Chordata > Mammalia > Cingulata > Chlamyphoridae > Tolypeutes > Tolypeutes matacus. The sequence continues at coordinate 335,068 of JAKSZT010054532.1, forward strand.
ATTGGTCTTTTGTACAAGTGTCAGGGATGTGGCCACTTGGAGGAAGGAAATGCCTTCCTGGGATAGAGAAGAGATCTGGGACTTAGCCAACTGGAGGCCTATTGGGCCTGACAACTCCAAAGCCATCAGAGGAGACGTGTTGGTGTGCTGACCTGCCTTTTTCTGGCCAGAAATCCCAGGACCGAGGCCCTGGCAGTTAACTGGAAATCTTACTTCATCCACTGCTAAATGAGAGAACTAGTGCATGGAAATCTCTCTGACAGAGAGCCAGCTAGGCTGAGGGAGAGGTTTCTGTTGGAGCTGTTTTCTCAATTGAAATTGTTCTTTTGCTCACCGATCAAGGTCATTCCCATAACACAGGCCTTGAGAACTATCCCCAAGAACACTCAGAGAAGTGTTCTTTCTCCTGAAAGAATGAATGAGGGACTAGATGTCTCAACAAGATAGAAAAACAGGATTTTTGGAGAGAGAGGAGATTATTGCTAAAATTTGAAAGCTGTAAGGGAGAGGAAGAATATTTCAGGCCACAGAGTTAGGCTCCAAAAACATGTCAACAGGTGAAATAAGTGGTTGAACCTGATCAGATGATTGACAGTTACAAATGGACTACACTTGGGTGCAAAAACCTAACTAGTCATACGCAGGATGAGAAAAGACTGCCCAGAGCACAGCTTACAGAGAGAGACTTGAGACATTGCTTAATAGTCATCACCATTGGGATGTTTTGGCCAAAAATGTTTATAGGAACTTAGGTTGAATTAACAGAAGTATAGTGTCTATATGAATAGAAGCAGTAGTCCCATTCCACTCTACTCTGGGTAGACCCTTCTTGGGGACTGCATCCTACTCTGATTACCACACAACAAGGGTATCATATGTGAGGAGTACCCAGGGGGAAATTAGCACACTGGAGAGAAGGCTGACAGAGTTAGAGCTATTGCTGTTTGTGCTGGAGAAAAGAAGATTCAGGAGGAAGTGGTCTCTTCAGACCTCTAAAGAGCTGTTATGGGTAGAAGGAGCATATGGGGTATGGAAGTTCTCAGAAGGCAGAACTAAGATCCATTGATGGAAACACAAGGAAACACAACACAAGGAAGAATTTTCTAACTAAGCTGGCTATGGATGGAACTGATTGTCTTTAGATGGAATGAGTTACCTCTCATGGGGTATGTGCAAGAAAGTCCTAGACAAGTGCTTTTCAAAGATGTTGCCGAATTTTGGGGACTTGGGAATTGACCTGAATGACATTGCAATGACAGATACAGGCCATTATAAATCTTGCCAAAACCTACAGAATTGTGTGGGAGAGAGTGTAAACTACAATGTAAACTTTAATCCATGCTTAGTGGCAATGCTCCAAAATATGTTTATCAATTGCAATGAATGTACCACCTTAATGAAGGATGTTGTTAATGTGGGAAAATGTGGGAGGTGTGGGGAGTGGGGCATATGGGAATCCCCTATATTTTTTATGTAACATTTGTATAATCTAAATATCTTTAAAAAAAAAAAAAAGAATAAATGAAGCACTTAAAACAAACAAACAAAAAGATGTTGCAGAGAATCATATATAAGCTAAAGGACATCAAGGCAGTCCAGGTGACCTTTCAGCCTTAACCCTGGTGATGTGTGTCCAAGTTTCTGAGCTCTGTTCAGTTGAGAATTCTATCAGTAAATGACCAGGCATAGCCTGTCTGGTAATGTCACGCAACTCATAGAGATTTAGACATTAATTCCTGTCTCAGAAGATTTTGTGAAAGGCTCCATGGTCTTCTTCTAGGAGTTCAGAAGCTTGTGTGCTGACTTAACTACTGACAAAGCTATTTTTGCCATTCTTGATTACTAAAAGCATCTTCTGTAGCCTACTTCTTATGTAGAAGGCAAAGAACGAGAGGAGGGAGGAGAGAGAGAGATAGAAATGTAGACAAATAGACAAATGTTATGATAAGATCTCAGAGGAGACACATGGGTTGGGCCAGAAGACAGGCAGGCAGGCAGACAGATAAGACACACAATTTTCAAGAAGATTGAGACTGAAGAAGAGAGGGATGTGGAGTGGAGAGAAGAGGATAGGCTTCTTTAATTGTTCATTCATTGGACTTGAATTACAAGGGCAGAGCACTTACCGCCTGCACTTAACAGTTATACAACTTGTGACTTTCTAAGAACTTCATAAATACTGAATGTTTCTGAACTCATTCCACTAAAGAGAGCTCAGTTGCCCAGTAATTCAGCATGTGTCTACTAATTCTTGGGGATTAAGCCTTTGTTTATCACAACAATAGCACCCCCACTTGCCATCACCTCTCCCACCACCCATGCAAGGATCTCAACATTCAGGAGAGGGAATACAGGTCTAGACTGCAACAGGCTCCAGATCCCCAAACCAGCTCCAAACCTGAATAGCAAATCTCACCTTGGCATGAAGTGGGGGAAGCAAGCAGCAGCTGTGGAGGCAGGCTGAAGATGAAGTAAGGCACTTGGCTACCAAACACATTCTCCAGGCTCAGCACATGAAAATACCAAGAGAAATCTCAGGTTGAGAGTTTCCTTGGAACTGGGCACTCTCCCATCCATTCTCTTATTTAATACCCATTCATTCATTTAGCAGATATTCATTGAATACCTACTGTGTGTCTAACTCTGTTCTAGGCACTGGACATGCAGAAGTGAATAAAACAGCCACAGATCCCTGCCTTTATGGAACCTATACTCCAGGAGTTGGAAAAACCATAAGCAAAGAAATTAAAAGTATGTAAGAAAATGAGAAATTCTATGAAAAAATGTGATCCTAGATAAGGGAAATTAAGATCACCCAGTGAGATACTGTCCTTATTTTACAGGTGAAAAACTTGAGTTTTGAAAAAGAGAAGTGACTTGACTGAGGTCACCGAGCTAGCAAGTGTTTCATCTGCTATCGGAACTTAGTCTGTGGGAATCTTTCCATTTTGCCAAACTGCCTCTATGGACACATAATTAAGGAGCTGGGAGCCAGAGGGTTGACCTGGCAGCAAGACTGGAGAATCTCTTGTATTAGGCACAAGATAAGGAGGAAGACTCTGTATAAGAAGCTCACTAGGCTAACAGCTTTGCTTGCTGGCAAAACCTTCAAAGTAAACTTCAAGTTCCACTCCATAGAGGCCACAATGCAGTCAGGACAAGTGTAGCATGCTGCAGAGAGCTGGGAATTGGACATAATTTGGGTACAGTTCCAGCTCCTTGAGTTTTGTGTGTGACAGGTCCCTTCCTTTTGCTTTCTGGGCTACATACTCCCCATTTGTGTAATCAAGAGATTGGACTTCATGAAACTTCTAAGATCTGTTCTCCTTCTGACATTATATGGGTCACTGATCTTAGTAATAGAACATGGCAGATTACTCAGAAAATTCTGTAAGATTTCTTAGTATTTGACTTCTTCCCTGGCCCAGGAGTGAGTAGCACCAACAAATTTCCTGGGAGTTCACTTTTGGGGAAGGCAACAAAGGTTGGAGCTCAGATTGTGTCCAAATCCACAGCTAATCTCCAGCTGGGCAGGTGTGGGTGGAGCCAAAGGAAACAGAGTCAGTGGTATTGTTGAAGAAGAGAAATGAGCAGATTGAATCCTGTGCCAGAAGGAAGAAAAAAGGGGAAGCCTCATATAAGCATAAGGAAGGAACTCTGAAAATATCCCCAGAAGAACCCTGGATTCCCTAGCACTCCTCAAACTCTCCCCTCTATCCTATCCTATCAGCTACAAATGCAGTCTGGACTGCACTTGCTGCCCAGTTCTGGGCTTACCACTGTCACTTCCCTCTGTCTATCTTCCCCTATGGGCCAGGGTACTGCAGTTTGAAGAGAAAGGATTAATGGATTGTTGTGTGGTGCAAAGAGTGCCTGCTTGGATGTCAGAGGCCTGGGTTCTAGTACTAGCTCTGGCCCTGACAAACTGTGTGGCATTAAGCAACTCCCTCCCCATCTTAGGGCCTCATATGTAACTTAATGTATTTGGAATGCTTCCTAGCTTCCTCGTGGACTTCTAAGAATCTGTTGAAATCTGTGGACTCAGATGCCACAATTTTGCACACAATTTCATGTGACTCATGGACCCCTATGAGGTAGGCTAAGAAATCCTACTTGAGAGCTAAAGGCTATTTCAGCTCTTAGTTTGTGGTTCTGTGATCTGTGTACGGGGCTGAGGTCTGTCTTCCCCTTCCGGAGGAAAAGGAGGAAGAATTCATCTTCCAAATATATCCCCTGGCCTGTTCTTCCAGCTGCTTTTCACTTTAACCCAGGACACTCTGAAACCATGATGATTTCTTGCTTTCTCACAAGGCCTGAAAATGAGTTAAGAAGCAAAGACAAGGTTGTAGGGCTCTCCTGGAAACCCAATAACTCCGAGTTCCCTTCCTGTAGCTCTTGGATCCCAGCCTAAAATTAAAAGTTATGGTGGGAGGGCCTTTTTCCCAGGCAAAAAATAATTCTAGGGGGACTTGCTGTGGTAGGTGGCAAGTCTTATCCATACCAGACCATTCTGGTGGCTGTGAACATGTACAAGATCTGAGCTGGAGGCCCAAGCTTTAATGGCAGTATGGAGGCAGGGACCAGATGGTAGCATATCCAAGGAAGCCCCCACAAAGTGCTTGGATTTTTCCCCGAGCTACCACTATAAGGAAAGCCCAGAATATGTGGTATGGGAGTGAGTGTGGGCAGTATTATTAGGACATATTTTGGTCAGCCTGAGCAAATGCCGAGTTTAAGCATTGGAGGCATCAACACTGCTTCTAGTGAGTTCCATACCCCCTCTTTTCTAGCTATCTGTTATTCTTTCCATGGGACCCTGTAGTAAAACTCCTCTAATGTGACCCTACCACTATATTTGCCATTGATAATGGGGTTACAGAAGATATACAGGCCTCTATCTGCAACGAGGATCAGGGCTCCTCCTCTAGTATGGAGGCCAATCTCATGCCTTCTTTTAGGCTCAAATCTCTATAGCCAACTGTCTATGGACATCTCAAGCCTAGATGTTCCACAGATTTTTCAAATGTAACATATCTCAAATTAACTCATCACCTTCCTTTCCTGAACTATTCACATAATTTAGGCAGTTTTAAGGTACCAGTAACAGAAACTTAACTACAAATGGATTAAATAATGAGAAAAATGTATTTTCTTTACCTAACAAATACTCTGGAGATAAGCAGTCCCAATGTTGGTCAATTCAGTGGCTCAGTAATATCAAGGAACCAGGTTCTTTCCATATTTCTGCTCTGTCATTCTCAAAATGTCAGCAACTCTTATTAGGGACAAAATAAGGCTAACAGCAGTGCCATGCATAAAGTTTTTATACAATAATGTTAAAATGTTGAAAGAGAGGAAAATTCTTCTTTTTTCACCCTTTTTAGGGGTGAAAACTTTTCCTAGAAGCTCCACAAAAGACTTCAGATTCAGCAGCAATGTGGCAAAAACAAAACAAAACAAATGACCTAAATAAGACAGATTTTATTTCTGTAATGAATTCCAGAGGCAAGAAGTACAGAGATGATATGGTAGCTCCATAAAATTGTCAGAGACACAGGCCCCTTCCAGCTTTCTTCTCTGCCATCCTAATGGCATTGTCCATATAAATGTTGTCTAAGATAGCTATTAGAACTACAGTCATCACATTCATGTTCAGGTAGATGATGGAGGAAAATAAAGAAAAGGACACACACTCTCCATTTTAAGGATCCTTCCCAGAAGTCCCACACAACACTTCCATTTAAATCTCATTGGACAAATCTATACCCAGCAATGTGCCCAGCCAAAAATTGATGCTGTATTGCTGAGAAACAAATGGAAAATGGATACTGAGGGGGGCAACCAGAATTTAAAGGAAATTGAATTGTTATAACTGCCTTGACCAGTGGTTCTCAACTGGGAGCAATTTTGCCCCCACGGGGACATTTGTCAATGTCTGGAGAGATTTGGTTGCCATAACTGGGGAGAGGATATTGCTCCTGGCATCTGGTAGATAGAGGCCAAAGATGCTACTAAACATCCTACAATATATAGAACAGTCCCCCACAACAAAGAATACTCCAGAACACATGAGCAATAGTGATAGAGGTTTAAAACCCTGGCTTAGACTTATCATGATCTGCTGCATGACATTCTTAGGCCTTGGGGTGGAGAAGGGCTTGGGTTCTTTTAGGTTTTCCTATTTCAGTGAATGGTACCGGTATGCATCTACCTGTCCAGTCAAAAATTTTGCTTAAAACTCTCCCATGCCTTCTAATTGCTCTCAGGATAAAGACTAAACCCCTTAATGAGAACCTTAAGGCCGGTGAGGTTCTCACAGGCTCATAGGCCTGTGAGAACCTATGTCATCTGGCCCTTCCCTACTAGCTGTCCTTTTTTCACACTTTCTCACATGTGCTATGGTCCCTCCCATTTTCTCTACTTTGCCTCATCTGTGATGGTTAAGTTCATGTGTCTACCTGGCTAGGTTATGGTGTCTAGTTGTTAAGTCAAGCAAGCACAGGCCTGATAGTAATTGTAAAGGTATTTCATGGATTTAAATAACTAGTCACTTGGTTGCATCTATGGCTGATTACATCTACAATTTTGCCTTCAAGAATGAGAGAAGTCTCATACAATCAGTTGAAGGCCTTAAAGGGGCAATTAATGATTTCAGTAGTCAAAAAGAATTTCTCTCTCTACTTAAACCAGCTTCATTGAAACCTTTATCAGAGTTTCTAACTTGTGGCCTGCCCTATTGAATTCAGACTTGCCAATCCCCATGATAATGTGAGCCATTTCCTATAATAAATCTCATAATATTTAGATAGATAGATAGATAGATAGATAGATAGATAGTTAGATCCTTCTTTTCTATTTCACTGGAGAACCCTTATACACCATCCTTCAAATCTAAGTTTGGTAAGTTGAATGCATTAATAGTCTCAATTATTCATCCCTTCCTGTATCCATGTCCAATGACATGTAACATTGAAGTGCCCTTCCACTCTGATTCTGGGCCAAGCTAAGTGATTTGCTTCAGCCAATGGACAGTTGGGTAAGTGACAATGTCCAAATTCTGAAGCTAGACCTTAAGAATCATTTCTGTATTTTTCATCACTGTAGCCAATACCCAACAAGCCTAGACTAAATCAGCAGAACCATAGCTGTCTTGCAGACATTTGAGTACGATATAATTGCTTATTGTTATATGGCATTGAGATTCTGTGTTTGTTATGCAGCACTGGCTGACTGGTAAACCCCTCAATCCTTTATTACTCAGATTCTGTTCATTCTACTGCCTAAAATTTTTTTCCTATCTATTCTACTGTCTCAGTTATGACCCTCAAAATTTTCTAACTAGTCTCCCTGTTTCCAGGACTCTTCTCCAGCTATTCCTCCACATTGTTGCCATAATTATTACCCAAATAAAGTCTAATCATGTAACTCCCTGCATAAAAACCTTCAATGGCTATTCAGGGTCCTCAGGATAAAATCCAAATCCCTTAGCCTGCCATTGCAGGCATCTCTCCTATGTTAGTCTTACCTTTAAAACCTCATGTACCCTTCGTAGCATCCTCTGATCATGAAACCCAAACATGCTCTGCACTTTCAAGCCTCTAGGTCTTTATGCTTTTTATATTTTCCTTTCTTTTCCTTTCCTTACCCCCACTTAGGTTAAATCCTTTTCACCTTTCAAGTTCAAGTGCAAATACTAGTTCTTCTGTTCATCCTTCCCTGATTGCCCCCACTTCTTCCCAGGTGGAATATATTATGGCATTCTTCTATAATTCACCCAACTCCATGTGAGCTACCTTGTAAAATTTTTTCAGACCCCTTCCTCACTCCCATATCCTTCCCATACGTAACACACAGCCTGGTTAAAAGTAGATGCTCAGTAATGTGAGCTGCATCAGAAAAATTCCCTAACTTTAAGTCTTTAATGATAGATTTGTAAGGTGTTATATTAGGGACAGTTATACTACCCAAAATTATCTCCCCTCCCCTGCCTTCACATTCTAAACCATAATTTTCCATTAATCAGAAAGTCATTGGTGGTAATAAGCTCTACCTTTGAAAGTGATATGACCTCAGGAAGTGAGAAGAGAATCAGCCAGTCATACCTTGGTGTATAGTGTAGACCTACTTTCCCATCTAGACCTTCCTTCCTTGAGATAAGGAAATAAACATTTTTTTGTGGATACAGGTAGGGCAGGGATGCTGTGCAGAGTTAAATTTTTACATGCTGCAACTCCAAAGATTTCCATTCAAATAGACTAGTCATAGACACAACTTACACAACTGAAGTGAGGGCTGGAGATAGTGATTCTGAAACACAGGGTATAGGAGAGAGAACATCAGAGATCACTGATGGGGCCAAAAGAGGAGAGGAGAAATGAGCAGAGATGAGAAGAAGAGAGGAATGATAAAAACCAAAAGCTGGCAAGTTTAGCAATTTTTCCATGTGTCTCCAGTCTATGACCCTTCATTTTGCAGCAATCGTAGGACATGAAGACCATGATTCAGGACAGGGTTGCCTTTGAGAAAGTAAATACATACTTTGCTGTGGGTGGTCTGCCTGCTAAGCCCCTGGTGCCAAGTCTCCTTAGACTTTGCTTCCATCCTCAATTTTATGCTTCAAGGAGTTTCCAAATACCTCTTGTTCCATGTCTCATTCCCTAGCTCACCGGTATCTCCTTCTGGGTGACCTTGGGTTGATCTTTTCTCTTCTTTGGGTCTTAGGGTCCTTATTTATAGGATGAGAAGGCCTTTTTAAAGCATCATAGCAACATGTTTTAAAAGAATTTAGCTCCAGGACACTGCTTATTTATGATTCTATAACCATCAGGCATGTTTGTGAGTGTAATTGTGTATGCATGTGCATGAACTTGGACCTATCTCTGTCCCTTCAAGTTTCAGTTTCTTTGCCTATAAAATGGGGATATTGAGCCAGATGACTTCTTAAAGTTCTTCCATTTTTAAATGCCATAATCCCACATTTTTTTTCAGGCCCAATGACCTTAAGCCCTTCTCCCAAGTCAGATCCTAGGGCTCCTCCTTGTATCTTTTTTGGACTTTTATTTCTTATTCACCTATCTACTCTCTCTCTGGTCTAAAGATGTTCTCTCTGGCAACTCCCAGAAAGGAAGCATGAAGATTCCTAGGCACTGCCCTAAAGCTGGGAAGCCATGTTCCCCTCTGGCCACATCACTCTCAGCTCCCAAGAGCTATAAAATAGCTGCTTGGAGTTGTCTCCCACTACTAATAGTTTTTTTCCAGTTGTCTTGAGATACTAAATTATTCACCAAATAAAGTCCATTAAGTTTTATAATAAATGTGATTTAAGTGAGAAAATAGTCACCCTTTCAGGCTGGGTAAACCACTCCATTTTCTCCAGGGAAAAAGTGCCTTTATTAACTGGGGTCTCTCCTGGACTCTTCAAGGCAAGGTGCTAACTCTGGGGATGGCACTCAGAGAAATACAAAGGCTTGGAGACTGAAGTGACCTTTGGGCCCTTAAGGGGATATTCCTAGACAGTTCCCCAACCTCACACTGGACAGCCTCTCTTTCAAACCATATATGAGATCTCCCCTGGTTGTAAAGTTCTATGTATATCACATCCAACTATTTATGCCAGAATTTACAGAGTTGTAAAGGTTCTTAGCTAATCAAGTCTAGCTGCCTTATTGCAGAGATGAGGAGACTGAAGCCTAAAGAAGAAAAAAGATTTACCCAAGTTCACATGGTTTCACAAAGCCTGTGAAAGAGCAGGGATATCATTGTAGTTTGATTTTGAAAGTTCTCCCTACCTGTCCTTCACTTTCATCTTAGTCATCCTTGTTAGAGTTTTTGGTTTAGTGTGAATACCCAAATTTTGGATTTAAGGGGAACTATGCAATATGGAGCTTACCCATTCTTTCAGTCTGGTTCAAAGCACTCACCAGTCACACTGATTCTACTTGGAACCTTGATTATCTGACAGCATAATCCTTGGTTATCTGATAATATTACCAGCCTCTGGTATCCTTTTATGACTGCTTTGACTGAGTTCCCTGCCTTTTTTTCCATAATCAAGTCCTATCCTTTCCACAGACAGAAGCTTCTGAAGGTCCCAAAGCTCTGCCACACCCCCAAGAAATATCTCTAAGTGCACGACCCTTGGAAAAAAGAATGGAATAGGATGTGTCATTCTTGGACATCTTGGTGCCTTATCTCTTCTCTGCTCCAGACCCTGTATTTCCCATTGCCTGCCCTCACCACCAGCCCCCCTCAGTTGACAGCTAGTCCAGGGCATTCTAGCACCATATGTTGTCATAAATAAAATAGAAGCCTCAAGGTACATTTCATGACACCATTAAAGGGGGATTACCATTAAATTCTTCAAGAGTTATGTGAATTTAGCAGAATTTATCAAATCTGTCCTTGGGAAATCTGGGACAGAGGGTGAATATAATGACTCCCATTGTTGCATTGATTATTCATTAATCACTCATTCATTCTCAAATAGCCATCGAGTGTCTACTGTGGGTCCTGTGCAAAATGCTGTGGATAAAGAAATAAGACACAGACCCTTACCCTCAAGGAGTTACCAGTTTGTTACCTGAACAAAACAAACCTAATTTTGCTTTAGAGACTCAAGCAATGCTTCACAGAGGAGAAAAATTTTGAATGACTAGAAGGACAAATTGGAGTTTGCCAACAGAGGAATTGGGAAGGGTACTCCTAGCTAACATATATTGAGAGCTTCCTATGTGCCAATCAGTAATTTAATCCTGACAAAAACCCTATGAGATACGTAATATTATTACCCCATTTAAAGATGGGTGACTGTGAAATGAAGAGGTTAAATAATTTGTCAAGTCTATTAACTATAAAATTGGAGCAGTAGTATTTGTACCCAGGCAGTTGGATTTCAGAGCTGGAAATCTTAATCACTAAAAGATATTGCTTCATCCCCCTAAAAGTAAAAGGTATTGCCTCTTTTTTATGCCAGTGGGAAACACCTTGACTGGCATGTAGGGTTGGTGGGGGGTCGGTAGTAGTGGTGCAGAGTGTAAGCACAAAAAAAAGCAGTTTGGAGAGGTCAGAATCAAAGGACCATGTGGAGCTATTGGAATGGGGGAGGCATTTGCATTAGGTATGAGTCTCAGGCACAAAATCAAGTCTACTTGTTCACCTCTGTATTAGCCATTACTGCCGCCTCCCAGGATGGCACCAGAATCCAGGACGTTTATTCAGTGTCAAAAAAAAAAAAAGGGAAAATTACCTCCAATCTCCACCTTTTCGTGGTAACTGCTGACAACCTTTGTATTCAAGCTTTGTCAATGGGCTATGAATGAGACAGACTGAAAACAGCCCCTGAAGAAGACTGAGCCTGAGGAAACTTTTGTCTTTGGCCTTGATTTTCAAAGAGCTTTTAAGGTTCAAGGAAGGTGGTACTTGAGATTTGGAAGGAAGCTGGGAGGGCAGAGAAGTGAATTTCTAAGTGGTGGGAGTGAGGCACCTTTGAGGTGGTGGGTCATGAGGGTACATGTCTTCTGGCCACAGAGTCCTTTTTTGGAAATTTTACCACATTGATAAGATTTTCTTTTTAGTCACTTTTTCCACCTTTGCTCTTTTTTGGTATTTAATAAAAATTTTTTTTTCAAAATAGTTGCCACTTTCACCTGTGCTCCTAAGAAACAGAAAATGCGTGAAGAAGACATTGCTTATCATTACCCAATATCCATTCTCCTCTTCTTCCTGTATGAAAGAACTCAGTTCCATTTGGGGCAGAAGTATCCTCAGCTAAAATAAAAAACACAACCCCCATCTTCCCTCACCTTGCAGAAATATGGCCAAATGACCCAGTTCTGACCAATGATGTGAAAGCAGAATCATTGTATGGGTCTTCTAGGGAAGTTTTTTTAAAAAGGGGGTGGATTCAGTTAACACATCCTTTTGTCTGTTTCCTATCCTTTTCTTTTTTCTTGCAATGCAGAAATGAAGCCTGGAGCTACAGGAACTATCTTGTTACTATAAGGATAATACCCCAGCTAAGAATGGTTGAACACAAAAAAGGCACAAGGACCTGGATCCCCAGTGGATCCTGGATTCCCTAACTCTGGATTTCTTGTTATATGAGAAAAATAAAGCCCTTGTTTAAACCTCTGGGCTTGCTTGTTTGCTTTAATTACTTGTGGTCAAATACAATTCCAATTGATATAGTTTGCATACTTTCTTAAGTCAGAGCTAAAAGAGTAATAGAGCAGTAGGGTTCACTGAGGAAGTGGTGATCTTGAGGGGGAAAGCTGTGTGCACTGCCCCTTCCCACCTGCAGGCTTTCTTCCCAAGCTCTTCTTTGTCCAAACCTGGGAATGTCTTTGTTCTGATTAAATCAGGATGGCTGTTCCCTTACAAGGGGTGGCAGTGAGAACCAGAGCCTTCAAAGGAAAATGAAACTCAAAAGGTAAAATATGACTATCTGATACAAGCTGTACCTTCTCTTCTACACCCCTGTCTTTTGGAACTCTGGCAAAACCTAGGGTGTTCTCTGTTGTTGTTTTTTTTTAATATGCAAACGTAATGATTTAATAATGATAAGTAAGACAAAGCAATAAAATTGTGCTTCATTGCTGACTGGGGACAATCAAATATTTAGCTACAATTTTCCCATACAAACATGAAATCTTATTCACATAGAACAAACACTCTTACCAATGATTGATGAATGGTTAGCACACAGAAAGTTTGACCAAAGCAAAACATAAACCGAATATTGTTGCTTATTTATATTTTAAATTCAACAAGCTCATTCTATTTAAAAATCAATAACTGTAGAAGCTCATAATAAATTCCTTCTATTTGCAGGCATTTCAGTGATAGTACAGTCCATTGTTTATAACTGTAAAAGTAGTTCTTAAATTACAAGTTATTGCTATGCCAAATATTAAAATTAAAAAAAAAACAGAAACTTGCTGGTTTATTTTAAATCTTTATTTAAAATTTGTTTTAGAATTACAGTGATCAATGTGCATTTTAAAAACACATTAATTCCATCATAACCAGTGGGCAAAATTTAGAAAATGAATGCATCATTACCATATTTCTTGGTTAAAGTTTTTCTTTTCTGGAAAAATCAAATTTAAAAGTAAAATGTATTACAGGAAAAAAATAAACATCATAATGATTTGTCAATTGCTTCTAAAGAAACAGAATTTAGAATTAGACATGCATGTTTAAAATATTCTCTGGTAATAAGCAAAACTTGAGCACAAGGTATCTGCAAAGGTCAAACTAGTTTAGAGAATTTTAACAACCATTTCTAAATACATGAAATACAATATTTTCTTTATTGTATTTATAAATATATCATATAATACTGTTTCCTGTACCAGTATGGCATTATACAAGTATAATGCCATCTTATTCTTACAAAAGAAAAGCATTTAAACAAGTCAGTAAAATAAACGGTAGTACTCACTTTTTTAGACATACAATTTGTAAAACTGAAGTTTAGCATTTTTGATGTGTTCTGTGCAGACCAGAAATAAAAATGAAATGTAGGAATCAAAATGGTTAAATATGCAAAAAATGGTTATGCACAGTTACATAGCTACATAGAATGCATCGTTCTATGTATAATTATTTCTGTTTTGTTGAATTTCAAAATAAAAAGCACTTGTTTTCTACAAGTTCACAAAACAGCATAATAACAAGAACAATCAAGGAGAATGTAATGTAGGTGTTAGTTAAGATTAAGAAAAAAAACCTTGGTCCAATGATCATATCCACTACAGACTATTTCCACATCCAAACAATGATCACAAAAATGATCTTACACAGAATAAATATTGCCTGCCAGAGAAACCAAGCTTTATAGGAACAATTTTTTTCAATTAAAATACATATGAATATTTCATCTAGCCCATTTGTAGTCAAATTTAATATCACTACAAAAGAAAGCAAATTCAACAACAGTTTCATGTATTAACTTTTATAAGGTTGTAAAGGCATACCACCTCTCTGTTGACTAATCTTCGTTCTTTTACAAGTAGATCGAATTCTATATTTCAAATGAAGAAGTCCCTTAACTCTCCAGATATAAATGTAGGCAATATCCATTAGTGTATAGTTGTACTTTATTTATTTATTTTTTTTATTGTGGGTAAAAATCAAATTTTTCACAATACATACCAATATTTGTAAAATGATATATAAATATGTATGCATATATGTACATTTGCTTACATAAGTGTTATTTATATATATATATTTATATTTATATATATATTTTAAAGGTGCTTAGATTACCTAGATATTACACAGAAATTACAGGGATTCCCATGTTCCCCACCTCCCACACAAACATCCTTCAAAGTACCAGAGATGTTGGCTTTTATAAAGGGTATTTATTTGGGGTAGAAGCTTACAGTTACAAGGCCCTAGAGAGTCCATCTCTAAGTTACTTCCTCACTAAACTCTGTTGCCACGTTTCAAAGCAAGATGGCGGGCAACTGTTGCTTGGTCTCTCCTTCATAATTCCTCTTAAAGCTCCATGGTCCCAGCTTCTTCTGATCTCAGCTGTAGACTGGCATAGGACTCATCTTTCTTCCTGGGACTTTGGCTGTTTGAACCTTCTCCTTTCTGTCACTTGGCAGGACCTAAAAGACCAAGTCTCCTCTTCCATACCTTCTTCTGTGTGTCTTCATGTGTGGGTGTCTGTTTATATAACCCACCAAGGGGGTGGGGACTTAAACTGAGTTACACCCTACTGATATGGTTGAATCAAAGCCCTAATCTTAACATAATTTAATCAAAGACATCTCAGCTGAATCTAATACAATCAAAGGGGATCATGCACAGAGGAGCAGACCAGTTTAGGAACATAATCTCTCGTTTTGGAATTCATAAATAATCTCAAACTGCCACACCTAAGATGAATATTTTCCCACCTTTCTCCCATGCCTGGGCTAGGGATGGAGTTGCAGCCATGTGCAGTAATCCAAGCTCTGCAGGCCAAGACCATCTGTGGTTGCCTGGAGAGACTGATGAAGCTCCACACATCTTGATTCCCTGCCTGGAACAGGGATGGAGCCTCGGGTGTGAACTGTAAACTAAGTTGTGGGTCATCTCAGGTGGATCTCACTGTCTGCCACAGTAAACAGTACCAGACACTATAGGCAGGGCAGATAATCCCAGGAATTCGGCACTCCATCAATTGGCATTATCTTGGAATATATATTCGCCAATATAACAGAGTTAGACTTATTTATAATTTCACTACATATGGCTCTTCTGTCCCTTTTATTTGAACCTATAATTAACACTATACTCTTTAAATATATGTCTCAGAGACTTAAATCTTCGGTCTGTTCATATGCCAGTTGAGCCCTGAATCTCAACAGAGTTGCAACACCTACTCTCCAGTTCAATGGGCTCACCCAGGACAACTAACAAGGGGATGATGATGGACAATACCCATCCCAAAAAACAGAGAGTATCTACAACTGTGGGCAGGACAGTTCCATCCATCTGCCCCAAGGGATCTAAGCCCCCTCTTAATCAGAAACAGAGTGGGCATCATTATCCTTAACTCTTCAAGACTGAGGAATGAAAAAATATAAGGGGACAATGAAACTATGCACTATAAGTAGACTTATTATTATTCTAACAATGGAAGAACTTGTATCATTGATATAAAGGCAGTGATCACCAGAGGTTCTGAGGGGAGGGAGAGGGAAGAATAGGTATAACATGGAGCATTTCTGGGACATTGGAATTGTCCTGCATGACATTGCAATGACAAATACAGACCATTATGTTTTGTCCAAACCTGTAAAATTTCGTGGTGCAAAGTATAAACTGTAATGTAAACTATAGATCATGGTTAATAGCAATCTTTCTATATGTGATCATCAATGGTAACAAATGAACCACAGTAATGAAAGATGTTATTAATGGAGAAAAGTGTGGGAGGGGGAGAGGTTGAAGTATATGGGAATCCCCCTATATTTTCGATGTAACTTTTATGTAAGCTAAAGCTTCTTTAAAAATAATTATTAAAAAACTAAGTCATGGGTGCCAAAACTGACCGCAGTTGCCTAGATAGACTGACGAACCTCCAGGCCCCCTACCCTGCCAGGGGCTGGGATGGAGCCACACATGTGTCCAAAAAACTTGTCTGTGTGGGCCTAAAGTGACTACTATTGCCTGGAAAGGCTGGGGGAGCACTGTCCCTCCTCTTGCCTTGTCAGGGGCAGGGCTGGAATATGTGAAAGGATTTAAGGGTAAGGTCAATCTGGCATATAATTGATGTTCAATAAGTGTGAGTGACTGTCTTCTGAAACTGAAAAAAAGTTCAGGTGATAGATGAAACCAAAGTTATGCTGGCCCAAGTCTTACCAAAGGCCTGCCTACATGTCATTTCTAAGGAATTCTCAGGATGCTGGAAATATCTTAAGCAAAAACAACAAAATAAAACCTTATACATCAAGCTCTTGTCCACTGACTTCAAACAATTTTTGAAATGTCACAATTGGCTAATTATTTTGAGTTAAGGCATTCCCAGATTAAAATACCAACATGTTGCATTGGTTTGGGTAACATGTTGGTTTCTTAAGTGCTTTGCATATCACTGGAACTAAAATTATGAGACATCAGCTGTGCCCTGAGAGAATGGGTGAGGTGTTCTTACAGAAAGATGAAGGTGAGTTTGGGAAAGTGCCAAACAGGGGGGAAGCCAGGGATAGCTCTGAGAAGACAGGCAGCCAGTGTTAGACCAAGATGCTGGAGGCAAGGAATTTGAAGTGAAGACAAATCTTTCCTGCCCACTTATTATTTTCCTTAAGGTAGACCTGTTAATCCAAATGATCTTGTTTTTAAGCCAATGTGGGGTACAGATCACCAACAAGTTTTCCAAACTCTGGTGCATTACTGTGTTCTCCATTCCTCTTCCTCTCACTGTGGTTGGGATTTCTTTATAGATGCAGAAAGAAGACTAGATAGGAGTCAGGATGTCTGTATTCAATTTGCAACTTGGACACTCACTTGCTGGTAACATGGGGAAATTGTATAACATATACATGCAAAGCTTTGCTTTCCCAACTTACCAAATGAGGGTAAGAATCCCCACCTACCTCACAGGACTATTGTATGGATGAAATCAGATAATTGAAGGAAAGTTCTCTATCATACAAATGTAAGAAATTAATTTGTGTTAAGCTATGACTTAGTCATTAGACAACATTTCTTGAGAATTTACAATGTTTGGGTTCTGTCTAGTATCAAGGACTTTGTAGTGAACAAAACAAAGTCCCTATTTTCTTGGAATTTCAATTCTGGTAAGAGAGGTAGAAAATAAACAAGGAAATTCCAATTAGTAATAAGTAAGTGTTATTATGGAATTAAACAGGGAAATATGATTGGGGTGACTGGGTGTATCAATTAGAGCTTGGTAAGGAAAACAGAAGCCCTTCTATGTATTCCAGATGTGAACAGTTTTAACACAGGAGTCAGGGTTTTACACAACTATTGTGTGAGCTATGTAAACTATTGTATGAACTTGATCATATTGTATGAGCAAAGGTAAGGGAGCCTGCCATCAATGATTTTGTTCTGAAATACTAAAGTGTGTGGTTCTCAGAGCTCATGGGGAAGCTCCTAAATTTTGCCAGAATATCATGGAAACTCTGACCTATAATTTTATTCTCATTGAATCAAGTAGATCTTAGCTCATGGAGAAGCTACTGTGAATCTCACATCTGCCTACATGTCTGGATGCAACCGCTTCCACAGAATAATGTCCTCCTTCCAAATTTCATGCAAGTACCATTTGTTAGCAAGCTCTAATCTGAAACCATTGGTAGAAGTGGATTCTGAGAAATGTGGTTCTGAATTTGGTGATGCTGAGTTGACAAAGGCAATCTAGCACACTAAGAGCTACTTTAAGTTGTGTCAGGAAAAGACTTTGAGACAATATCATCACAATGATTGTATAATTTTCCTACTGAAAAAAGGCACCAAACCAAGGGACAGAAGAACTGAAATTCAACCCACACACTAGTAACCAGGTCTTGAGCCTTGACTTTGGACTATGTCAGGGAAGAAGAAGGGGTGCCTTTTCCTAATCAACCCCGGAGGTTACCCCTGTTTGCAATTTATCCTGGGTAGGGAGGTGTCTTTTTGAAATTTACACAAAGTGACTATATGTCTTATCAGTGGCCCTGCACTCTGAGAAGGTGACAATCAAGATGAGAAATGAGACCTGAGCCAGGTTGGGACATATCTGTTTCATCTTGACTGTTGAAGGTACCTTAAGGTCAAAGAAGGGTCCATAAATTACCTTTCCCTGTGTTGGTTGGCTAGATGATTAACAGAAGGTTTTGCTGTCTATCTCACAGACAGACTTGCTGATTGACTGGCCAGCTGATAAACTGATTCGTTGACTTACAAACTGAGAGAATGAGTGATGAACTGACAATATTGAAAGGATGACTTACTGATTCTCTGACTGATTTGCTAGTTGTCTATTCAACAAGCTTTCTGTCTGTCTGTTTAGATGTCTGGCAGGATGATTGTTTAGTTACTGTTTCCTATCTGAGAGATGATTGATAGGATACCTGACAGTCTGATAGTCTGATTGATTTTCACACAAACTTGGTGACTATCTGCGTACTGACTGACATACTGGCTAGTTGTCATACTGGTTGACAGACTATCTAGCTATCTTTCCAACTAATGAGGCTCCAATAAGATAAGCTTATTGACAGGCTATTTGACTGACTATTGAAATGGTGGACTAGTCATGTGCAGAGACAAATGTGAAGAATGAAGAGTGATAAGACTCTAGCTATGTGAGCCTACTTAATTTGCTTAATTCATATCAGTGAGGTCATGTGATATTTGCCCATCAGTACCTGGCTTGCTTCGCTCAACTTAAGGTCTTCAAGATTCATCCAGGTGTTAATACTGCATTCCTTCTTACAGCTGAGTAATATTCCATTATATGTATATAACACAGTTTGTTTATCCATTCATCTGTTGATGGACACTCGGGTTGCTTCCAACTTTTGGCAATAGTGAATAATGCGGCTATGAACATTGGTGTGCATATATCTGTTCGTGTACCTGCCTTCAATTCTTCTGGATATATACCGAACAGTGGGATTGTTGGATCATATGGCAGTTCTATAGTTAGCTTCCTGAGGAATCGTAAAATTGTCCTGCACAATGGCTGCACCATTCTACAATCCCGTCAGCAGTAGATAAGGGTTCCCTTTCCTCCACATCCTCTCCAATACTTGTAGTCCTCTGCATTTTTAATAGTCACCAGTGTAAGATGATATCTCATTGTACTTTTGATTTGCATTTCCCTAATAGCTAGTGATGTTGAGCATCTTTTCATGTGCTTTTTAGCCATTTGTATTTCTTCTTTAGAGAAAGTGTCTATTCAAATCACTTGCCATTTTTTAAATGATTTTTTATTTTTGTTTTTGAGATGTAGGATTTTTAAATATATGCTGGATATTAGGCCCCTATTGGATAGGTGGTTACCAAATATTTTCTCCCATTGAGTCAGCTGCCTTTTCACTTTCTTGACAAACTCATTTGAGATGCAAAAGTTTTTAATTTTGAAGAGGTCCCATTTATCTGTATTTTCTTTTGTTGCTTGTGCTTTGGGTGTAAAATTCATGAAACCATTTCTTACTACAAGATCTTGTAGATGCTTCCATGCATTATCTTCCAAGGTCTTTACGGTCTTGGCTCTTATATTTAGATCTTTGATCCATCTTGAATTAATTTTTGTATAAGGTGTGAGATGGTGTACTGCTCCCATTCTTTTGGGTATGGATATTCAGTTCTCCAAGCACCATTTGATGTAGAGGCCATTTTCTCTCAGTTGAGTGGCGCTTGGTGGTCTTGTTGAATATCAGATGACTGTATATGAAAGGATCCATATCAGAACTTTCGATTCGGTTCCATTGGTCAGTATGTCTATCTTTGTGCCAATATCATGCAGTTTTGACCATTGTAGCTTTGTAGTATGCTTTAAAGTCAGGGAGTGTGATTCCTCCCATTTCATTTTTCTTTTTCAGTATGTCTTTGGCTATTCGGGGCCCCTTGCCCTTCCAAATAAATTTTTTAGTTAGCTTTTCCAATTCAGTTAAAAACGCTGTGGTAATTTTTATTGGGATTGTGTTAAATCTGTAAATCAGTTTGGATAGGATAGACATCTTAATGATGTTTAGTATTCCTATCTATGAACATGGAATATTCTTCCATTTATTTAGATCTTCTTTGATTTCCTTTAACAGTGTTGTGTCGTTTTCTGCATACAAATTGTTTACATCTTTAGTTAAATTTATTCCTAGGCATTTGATTCTTTTAGTTGTTATTGTAAATGGAATTTTTTCTTTAATTCCTCCTCATGTTGCTTATTATTGGTGTACAGAAATGCTACTGATTTTCACACATTAATCTTATAACCTGCCAGTTTACTGAACTCATTTATAAGCTCTAGAAGCTTTCTTGTAGATTTCTCAGGGCTTTCTATGTGTAGGATTATGCCATCTGCAAATAGTGAAATTTTTACTTCTTCCTTTCCAATCTGGATGCCTTTTATACCTTTTTCTTGTCTAAGTGCTCAAATAAGTATTTCT
Source organism: Tolypeutes matacus (assembly GCA_026826555.1). NCBI lineage: Eukaryota > Metazoa > Chordata > Mammalia > Cingulata > Chlamyphoridae > Tolypeutes > Tolypeutes matacus. Next base: position 355,686 of record JAKSZT010054532.1, read on the forward strand.
AACACAATGTTAAATAAGAGCGGTGACATTGGGCATCCTTTTCTTCTTCCAGCTCTTACAGGGAAAGCTTTTAGAATTTTGCCATTGAATATGATGTTAGCTGTAGGTTTTTCATATATACCCTTAATCATGTTGAGAAAGCTTCCTTCTATTCCTATCTTTTGAAGTGTTTTTATCAGGAAAGGGTGCTGTATTTTGTTGAATGTTTTGTTTGCATCTATAAAGATTATTATTTTTTTTTCTTTTGATTTGTTAATGTGATGTATTACATTGATTTATTTTTTTATGTTGAACCATCCTTGCATACCAAGGATGAAACCTACTTGGTCATGGTGTATAATTCACTTGATGTATTGTTGAATATGATTAGCAAGTACTTAGTTGAAGATTTTAACATCTAGGTTCATTACACAGATTGGTCTATATTTTTCCTTTCTTGTGGTGTCTGTGTGGCTTTGGTATTAAGGTGATGTTGGCATCATAGAATGAGTTAGGCAATGTTCCCTCCACTTCTATTTATTGGAAAGTTTAAGCAGGATTGGTGTTAGTTATTTCTGGAATATTTGCAGATTTCACCTATAAAGCCATCTGGTCCTGGGGTGTTCTTAGTTGGGAGGTTTTTGATGACTAATTCAATTTTGTTATGTGATTGGACTATTGTGCTTATCAGTTTCTTCTTTCGTCAGTATAGGCTGCTTGTGTGTTTCTAGGAATTTGTCCATTTCCTATAAATTATCCATCTTGTTGGTATACCATTTTTCAAATTATCCTGTTATAATACTCTTTATTTCTGTGGGATCAGTGGTGATATACCCTTCCTCGTTTCTTATTTTATGTATTTGCATTTTCTCTTTTTTCTTTGTTAGTCTAGCTAAGAGATTGTCAACTTTATTAATCTTCTCAAAGAACCAGCTTTTAGTTTTGTTTATTTTTCTAGTGCTTTCTTATTTTCAATTTCATTTAGCTCTGCTCTAATCCTTGTTATTTCCTTCTTTCTACTTCCTTTGGGATTAGTTTGTTGTTCTTTTTCTAATTCCTTCGGGTATGCAGTTAGGCCTTTAATTTTAGATCTTTCTTCTTTTTTAATATAGACATTTATGGCTATGATTTTCCCTCTCAGCATCCTCAGTGGGTGGAGACCCACACAATAAATAAGAAAATATTAAACTCCCATCCTGGAAAGTCCAGCTATGTTCTCAAATATAGGTGCAAGAGTCTCTCAAGAACCTAGGCAATACCTAATAAAAGAAAACAGACCAGTATGTCAAGCCCTCAATATTATTGAAAGTAACTATGAATCTTTTTTTTTCAAAAAGTGAATCTTAATGGTTACCATAGGTCCTGAGGGGTGGGGGATGGAACATAGTGCCTTTTTGGGACATTATAATTGTTCTGCATGATCTTGCAATAATGGATACAGGCCTTTTTAAATTTCATCAAAATTTATAAAAGTGTATGGCCCAAAATGTAAACTATAATGTAAATCACTGACCATGGATAGTAGCAATGTTTCAATATTTGTACATCAATTGTTATAAATGTACCATTCACATGTAAAATATTATTAATAGGGGAGAGGGGGAAAGGGTAAGGATGTTGGGTATATGGGAATCCCCTATATTCTGTACATGACTTTTCTGTAACCTAAAGCTTCTTTGAAGATAAAATGAAAAAAAATAAGAAACTGGGGGAATACATGGAAGAAAATGTCACAAGACAACAGATCTTACAGTGATGAAAGACATAATGCCCCAAAATATTTTTTATTATATCAAATATTTTCAGTTTTTTTGTATTCATTTGTTGTTTTTAAGCTATCATTATTATTTCATTTACTTTTAAATTTTACCTGGATAGTTTGTTGGTTTCATTTTTGAAGAAGTTTTGGATCACAGGTAGGTCACAACTGTGGCAGGGGAGGGTCATTGGTATGGGGTGTCAGTAATGCAGGATGCACAGGAGGAGGTTCACCTGAAACATCCCATAAAGTCATATGAATATGTTCAAGTGTTCATGGGGCATTGTCAGGGTGGGTGGAGAGCCACACAATAACCTAAAGAATATCGAATTCCCAACCTGGGGAGCCCTGCCACATTCTCTAATGGGATAGCAAGACTCTTCCGAGTATAGGGGCAGTGCCTAGGAAAGGAGGATGGACCATTGCAATGGGCCCTTGATATTGATGACTGTACTTATGAATCTTTACTTTTGAAATTGAAATTTAGAATATGTTTAAATATTTACCACATATTGGCCAAATTAAAAGCATTGCTATCATGTAGGACACATTCACTAACCACAATAAAATTTAATTAAAATCATTAAAGAAAGCTAGAAAATCCCTTAAATATTGAAATTAAGAAAAACGATTCTAAATAAGTCATGGGTAAAAGAATAAAGCATATTGAATGGTAGAAAATGTTTAGAACTTAACAATGATGAAATATTTGAGGTGTATTTATAGTGATAATAAGATAAAAATGTATAGGATTTAATGCTCATATAAGAACATACTGAAGTTTGAAATTTGATGTACTAAGCATTCAATTTAAGAAGCTAGGAAAACCATAGCTGAGAAAAAAACAAAGAAAACAAAAGAAAGAATATAATAAATATAAAAACAGAAATGAATATAGCAAAATAAATCCACACAGAATGTTAGCAAAAGCAAAGATTGTTTCTCTGAAAAGACTGATAATATTAACAAAGCTATGGCAAAATACACCAAAAATAACACACACACAAAAGATTTTAAGAATGATTAAAGGTCCATAGTTACAAATGCAAAAATATTAAATGATAATAAGATAGTTACATAGCTTTATACAACTTTATACTAAATTTTTAGGATTTAGATGGCATGGAGCAATTCCTAGAAAAATATAGTTTACTAAAAGTGGCTCAAGAAGAAACAGAATATCTGAATAGTGTTATAACCATTAGAGAAGTTGAAACCATTATTCAAATAGTCTCCTTAAAGAAACCCCAGACAAACAATTTTACAGGACAGTTCTGATACACATTCAAGGAACAAATAATTACAATTTTAAACCACTGTTCTTTAGTGTAAAAAAAGAGGCAGCATTCCAATTCATTTTATGGGTTGGATGTCCTCAATTCCAAAACATGATAAAGGATGTATGAAAACTAAAATTTCAAGCCTAGATTACTCATGAATATAGATCCAAAAATCCTAAATAAAATGTTAGCAGACCAAATCCAGTGGCGTATAAGAAAAGATAATACATCACGACTAATTTGGGTTTATTCCAGGAATATAAAGTTAGCTTAATAGTTAGAAATCAAATATTATATTTTACCATATTAACCAATAAGAGGAGAAAAATCATATATCATTAAAATGAATCTAGAAACAGCTATATATAGGAAATGCTTTTGATAAAATACAACTGCCATTCATTTTAGAAACAAAAACAAAAGCTATTAACAGATTAAGAATAGGAGCAAACTTCCTTAAACTGACAAAGGGTTATTTATTAAAAATAAACTAAAATAAGAAACAGTACTCTAGAACCCCAAAAATCCCACTATAGTAACATTATACCTAATGGTAAAACTTTTCTTTCCTTTGAGGTTAAAGAAAAAACAAATATTCCCACTACCAGCACTTTTATACCACTTAATAGAGGAAGTGCTAGCCAGAACAGTAAAGTAAAAGAGAATAAAAAAGAAAAGGAAAGCAATGGCTAAAGGATAGAAAGTGAAGAAAGAAAACTATTATTTGCACATGATTGTTTATTTTTTAAAAAAAGAACACTAATAGAAATTATTAGAATAATAAAATAATTTAGCAAAATTACTGGATGCAACATCAATATACAAAAATTAATTGTATTTATGTATCTCAACAAGTAGTTAAATATTTACCTTAAAAACATACTATTTGAAGGTTCATCAAAATATATAAAGTATCTTGAATTATATCTAGAAAAGATGTACACAGAGACTCTCAGGGAAAACATTATAAAAATGAATTAAAAGGGGGTGGGCATAGACCACAGTTTGTTTATCCATTCATCTGTTGGTGGATGCCTGCTTGTTTCCAACTTTTGGCAATGGTGAATAATGTTGCTATGAACATCGGTGTGCAGATGTCTGTTCGTGTCACTGCTCTCAGTTCTTCTGCGTATATACCCAGTAGTGGTATTGCCGGGTCACATGGCAAGTCTATATTCAACTTCTTTAGGAACTGCCAAACAGTTCTCCACATGATGGAATATTATGCAGCTGTAAGAAGAAATGAAGTCGTAAAGCATATAACAACATGGATAAACCTGGAGGACATTATGTTGAACGAAGCAAGCCAGACACAAAAGAACAAATACCGTATGAATGCATTTACTATGAACCAAATATATTGTGTAACATACTGTTTGATTCAAAAAAATTTTTATATGTATCCATTACATTTAATTGAGAAATGTATATATTTATTCATCTGTGTTTACTCTTTAGTTTTTAATTGTTTATATTTTCAATTATTAAATGTACAAAATAAAGAAAAAAAGGGGGGGGGGAGCCAAGATGGCAGCAGAGTAGGGAGTTCCTGGAGTCAGCTCATGCTACAGGTCAGTTAGTAATCACCCAGAGCTACCTAAAAGCACCTGTTTGTGGGCCCCAGGAGACCAGAAGAGTATCCTGCAACATCCTTGAAAGTGTGGAGATAGGAAACTGCCTACCTGCAAAGAGGATTCATGAGTAGAGCCCTCCGTGCCACGGAGGTCGGTGCCAGTGGTGCAATCCCTCTTGGGAGCTATTCTGTGGCTGGAGGTGGAAGCTCCATTTCCCAAAAAATGGGCTAGGAAGACACAGTGTGGCACTGACTTTAGCAACTGATTAGTAAATTCAGCGGGCTAAATTATAATCCTAAGAACAACTAAACTTTGAGCCTATGTAGGTCAGAAGGAGGCCAGTAGCTGCCATTTTGACTCCGTCCCCGGCGTGAGGGGAAGCAGGGCTGAATGAAAATCCGGTGAAGTTAGGGACTGGCTCCTTTCCACCAAGATCAGACAGCAGCCCTAGGCTAGGCTCCAGCTCCACCCCCAACAGAGAGGAAGATGGCGGGACCTGCACCAGGCTCTCCAGGCAACTGCAAGTGCTCTCTGCTGGCATGGAGAAATAGGAACACTCCTTCACTGTTGGTGGGAGTGTAAAATGGTGCAGCCTCTGTGGAAGACAATTTGGCGGTTCTTCAGGAAGCTAAATATAGAACTGCCATATGATCCAGCAATTCCTCTACTAGGAATATATCCAGAAGAACTAAAACATGTCTATGACATGAACAGACATCTGCACAACAATGTTCACAATGGCATTATTCACAATTGCCAAAAGATGGAAACAAACCAAGTGTCCATCAAACAATGAATGGATAAATAAAATGTGATATATACATACGATGGAATACTATGCTGCAGTAAGAAGAATTGAAACTGGGACATATGTTATAACATGGATGAATCTTGAAGCCATTATACTAAGCGAAGTAAGCCAGACAGAAAAGGACAACTATTGCATGGTCTCATTAATATGAACTAAATACAAAGAATAAACACATGGAGTTAAAACCTAGAGTATAGGTTATTAGGAAATAAAAGGAGGGTTGAGAAGGTATTCTGATGCTTACTGTATGTAAAAGCTTTAATTAATTTGACTGTAAATGTGTGGAAATGGATAGAGTTGATGGTAACACATTATAGTGAGTAACAACTGGTTTATGAATGGGATTGTGGCTGAAAAGGGTAGTCTGAGGTAGTAAATGTCATTTGAAAGAAAGCTAAAGAATAATCTAGGGACTGAATAACACAGTGAACCCAGAGGTGGGTGAGAATTGTGGTTGAGGGTACAAATGCAAGAGTGTCTTTCTGTGAGCTAGAGCAGATGTACATCACTATTGCAGGGTTGTGGGAATGTGGAGAAGCATGGGAAAACTATGATTGGTGTGACCTGTAGACTGTGGTTAACAGCAATACTATAATATTCTTGTATCAATGCCAAAGATGTACTGTGTTGATAATGTAGGTGTATGGAAGAAGTATGCCAAATGTACGCTATGGACCACGGTTGGTGGTAATAGTCTGATGATATTATCTCATAATCTGTAACAAATGTTCCACCACGATATGGTGTGTTGGTGAAGGGATGTTGTGTGGGAATTCTACACACGTGTATGATTGTTTTGCAAGTTCAAAACCTCTGTAATAAAAATATACTTTTAAAAAATAGAGTGGGTTGGGAGAAAATACACCAAATGTAAAATAAGGACTATAGTTAGTAGTAATATTTTGACGATGCTCTTGTATGGTTTGTAACAAATGTTTCACAACAATATAAAATGTTGGTGGAGGGGTGATGTATGAGACCCCTGTATGATGTTATGTATGTTTATTTTGTAAGTTCACAATCTTTACTATACACATATTGTTTATGCATGTTCATGTATGAATGATATACTTCAATAAAAAATGTATTAAAAATGAATTAAAAGATATCAAAGTAGACCTTAAAATGAAGAAGTATATAATATTTATGAAATGGGAGTTGCAAAATATCAAATCTTTATAAATGGCATATAAATTCAATGTCATTCTAATCATAACATTTCAAAGGTACTTTGGTGTTATTGTTGTTCCTTTTATGGAGAACTTGACAAGAGAATTCTAAAATGTATATAGAGCAGAAAAAAAGACAAAAATAGCCAGTACATTCCTGAAGAAATAGACTTATTATCCAGATACTAAAATAAACCTATAGTAATTATCACAATGTTGTACTGACACAGGGATAGGCAAATTATTCAATTGAAGAGAATAGATATGCACAACTTTCATTAGATTTATTCCACATATATATGGAAACTTAGTTCATGACAGAAGAGGTATTGTAAATCATAGAGAAAAGGATGAATTTTTCAATAAATGGTGCTGGGACAATTGATTATCCATACGGAAAATAATGAGATTAGATCTCCTGCCTCACACCATACTCAAAAAGTTGAAATTGATTAAAATATAAATGAGAAATAGCAACATATATACATTTTGAAGGCTCTATAGCAGAATTCATTTATGACTATGGCATCAGGAAGTGTTTTTTAAACAACACATAGAATGGGTATGCTATAAGAATAGATTGATAAATTTATCTAGAATAATATTGAACACTTTAATCAAAAGTCACCATAATGAAGGCTAAAATAAAATTAAAAAGCCATAATATTTAAATAGTATCAAAACCTATTAAATACCTAGGAATAAATCTTGTAAAAGATGTGCAATAACTTTATACAGAAAGTATGACATATTTTTTAAAGAAATTAAAGACAAATAAAGATGTCCTTAATTATTACTAAAAAAGCACCATATTGTATAGATATAAGTTCTCCTAAAATTGATATATAAATTCAATATGGTTGGTTCCTCTTGGAATTTGATAGTATGATTGTGAAATTTATACTCTTTACAGAGAACAAGATGGACAGACACACTATGCCATATATCAGGATATAATTAAATCAGTATGTTATTGGTGTAAGGCAAATAAACTGATGGAGTGGAATATAGAATACAAAAATGGATCTATGATTATGGGACCACTTGATTTATGACAAAAGTGGCACTTCAGAGCAGTGGGGAATGGGTGGTCAATTGGTATACATATGGACAAAAAAGGAATGTAGATTTAAATTTGAAAGATAAAACAATAATGCTCCTAGAACATGGAAAACTCTTTTCACTACCTTGTGGTAAAGAAAGATTTCTTAAATAGGACCAAAACACTAATAATTGATGATTGATTAATTTGAATACATTAAAATTAAGAACTTCTGTTCATCACAAAAACACCATAACAAGAATGGAATGGCAAGTCACAGACTGGATTTTCAATGCAAAAAGTTAATCAGGGCCTACATCTAGAACAAATAACTCCTATGGATGAGTAAGCAAGAGACAACAACCCATATGCAAGGTAACTGAAAAGGCATTTCTCAAGAATAAGAATAAATGAAGAATAATTTTCTTTATATCAGTCTTAAAAGTATGGGGATAAAAAGATATGGGGTAAAATTCTAATGGAAAACAAAATAATTATAAATGCAAAATTCAGTTTAGATCCTGCAATTGAATGAGGGACAGTGATGAGTTTGGGAGGGCCAAACAGAAGATTTCAAAAGTGTTGGTGAGTCCTTCCCCCAGGTTAGAACATGACCCCTCAAGGATGAACCTCCCTGGCAAAGAGGGAATACTACCAAGTGCCAACTAGCAATGCATTCGGAAACAGACATTAACCAATAGAGGGAAATATTAAATACAAATGAGTTTTTTTTTTTTTTATTGTGGGTAAAAATCTAATTTTTCACAATACATACCAATATTTGTAAAATGATATATAAATAT
>JAKSZT010054532.1:369102-392009 GCA_026826555.1 Tolypeutes matacus
CCTGGAAGAGAGGAACCCCAGAAGCCTGAACCCTGGCAAACGCCAGCAGCTGTCTTGCTCTAACCCATGGCAATGGACTGTGGTGAGAGAAGAAATTTAACGCTTTATGGCCTGGTACCTGTGGACTCCTACCCCAAATAAATACCCTTATAAAGACCAACCCATTTTTGGTATTTTACACTAGCACCCCTTTGGCTGACTAATACAGGTAGTATGGTATTTTTTCTGTTAGAGTAAGGAAAACGTTCTAAAATTGACTGAAATGATGACAGCACAACTCCATGATGAAACTGAGAGCCACTGAGTATAAACTTTGGATGGATTATACAAAGCATGGGAATGTATAACACAGTGAACCATGTGGTAGATAATGGACTGTAGTTAACAGTACAAATCTGAGAATATTCTCTCATGAACTATAACAAATATACAATACTGATACACTGTGTTAATAATAGGGTGGTCTGTGGAAAAATACACCAAATTTAAACTATTTAAAATATTACTACTTAGCAGTAATATTTTGATGATATTCTTTCATAATTTGTAACAAATATTCCACAATAATGCAAGGTGCTCGTGGTGGAGTGATATATGGGAATTCTGCATGTTATGCATGACAATTTTGTAAGCTTACAACTTCTCTAACAAAAAAGGGAAAAAGCAAATACACACGTTTGTGTATTATAATAATGTAATAAAATAAGGTTTGTGCCTTATTTTATTTAAATCTTCTCTCCTTATGTTCATTTTTAGTCCACTTCATCAAATTCTTAAAGAGGTATATTTAACATATTTATTGCTACAAATGTGCTTTTATTCAGTTTTCCTTGTATGTCTATTAGTTTCTTCAATATGCATTTGACTGTCAAGTTGTTTGATGTATAATCTTTTTTCATTATTAAATCTTCCTGATGGATTTTACTGTTTATAATTATACATTTTGGCAAAGTAAGAATGGCTATGAATTTTTTATTGTCCTTCAAGTGAGAAGTGGGATCTATTTTTTCCCTTGCTTTGACTAAATAGAGTATCGTGGAGAGGTACCATGCCAATTTCACAAACTAGCCTTTAAGAGGATTAGCAGTTTCCACTTCATGACTCTTTGGAAGATTTTTTATGTAAGAAGTGATATTACCCTGGAACCACCATGCTCTACAAAAACCAAACTATGTGGAGAGGCCCTTAGAGGATGTGATGCTGTGTGAGCAGAAAGTGAGGTCAAGGACCACACACATGTGTGAAGAAGCCATCTTGGAAAAGGATCCTCCAACTCTAGGTTCCACAGACAGAACAATGAGGATTAGAGATTAATCATCTAGCCAAGACTTTGTCCATTTCACGACTCACAAATCATCATCATATGTATAAATGGTTGTTTTAAGCCACTAATTGTTGGAGTAGTTTAAGCAGCCCTAGATAACCAAAACAATATACCTCTTTGTCTTATAGAATGCTTTTATACTTTATGTACAATTTTTCCAATATTATTTCTCCTTTTTATGTATGGAGTTACCTGGTACATTTTGTCCAGTCCTTTATTTTCTTATTTTTCACTCTTTTTTTTTTTAGAGGTGTTTCTTGTAAGCAGCATAGTGTAATTCTTTAATCTAATATGACTGATTCTCTCTTTTGCTTGGAGAATTCAGTTTGTTTAAATCTAACTTGATAACTGAGACTTGGTTTCATTCCTTCTATCTTATTTAATATTTACTATTTTTCAGGAGGTACTGGGGTTTGAACCTGGGATCTTGTACATGAGAAGCACACGCTTAACCACTGAGCTGCACCCTCTTTACAATATTTACTATTTTATTGTCATTTCCTCTTTTCCCACTTTCTTAACATTTTCTGCCTAACTCATTTTCCACTTTTCCTTAGTTTTCCTGGTTTGGTCAGCTTTCTTTTTATTCCCTATGTCCCCACTGTTACTTTGAAAGTGCTGCTTTGCTCTTCAATTTATTAATGGTTTCATTCTCAACTCTCACAATCATCAATTTCTCTATTACTAATTGATATTAAATAATAACTGCATATTCTTACCAAGACAGCTTACTTGCCCACAACTCTCTGTTCATCCTTATGTTAAATTAAGATCTTTACTCAAACTTCCCCACTAGCCAAGATTCATCCTCCTCTGTATCCAAACACAAACTCCAATCAGCCATCATAACCACCAATAACAAGAGCAATAAAAACAGCAAGTACATCTTCAGTGTTTTACTAAGATTGCTTAGACATTTTAAGTTCAAGTAATTGATTATTCCTATACCATGACTCTTATATTTCAATAATTTTAACTCTTAAATATTTCTAGCCTTATAGTATCGTTATCCACTTAACAATAATTTTGTATACACACACATCCATATTACCAGATTGAGTCACTACTCTTCCTATATAAAATTCATTGTAGTTTACCTTAAGAACACTGTTCTAATTTTATTTTAAGGCATTTCCTCAAATATTTTCCTTATATAGATACATGACTGGTAGTATATCTCAGGTCTTACATGTACACTTTTTTTCATTTTAGCCATCAGATGATTATATTAGTTTATTTTAGGATTCTTTGGTCACAAAACTTTTTTCTGAATAGTCTAAAGATATTGTTTCATTGTTTTCTGGTTTTCTGCATGTATAAGTTAGAAACCAGGTTAGGTTGCCTTAATAAAAATAACATAGAAAAAGTTGTCTAAACAATATGTAAGTTTATTTCTAAATTATTTAAAAGGCAGGATAGGTGATCTAAGGTAGGTCTGGCAGTGCAACAGTGTAAGAGACACATGCTTTTATATTTTATTGTTCTTCTATCCTCAAAACATGGCTTTCACCTCACAGTACAAGTTAGCATTACCAGCTTCTACTATCAAATTCAATGTCCAGGAAGAAGGAAAGCACAAAAGAATATGAGGGTTTGTTTCTTCCCGTTTAAGGGCACAACCCAGATTTTGCATTTTGCCTACATTCCCATTCCATTAACCACAATTTAGTTTTTTTTTTGTTTTTTTTGTTTGTTTGTTTGTTTTGTTTTTTTTTTAAAGATTTTATTTATTTATTCATTTATCCCCCCCCCTTGCTGCTTGTGCTCGCTGGGTCAGCTAACCACGCCGTTCGGGCGGGCTTGCCTTCACCAGGAGGCCCCGGGAACCGAACCCGGGGCCTCCCATATGGTAAACGGGAGCCCTACTGATTGAGCCACAGCCGCTTCCCGACAATTTAGTTTTATAATATATATTTTTATTAGAGAGGTTGTGAACTTACAAAACAATCATAAACATGTATGGAATTCCCATACAACAACCCTCAACCAACACACTACATTGCTGTGGAACATTTGTTACAGATTCTGAGACAATATCATCAGAATATTACTACTAACTATGGTCTATAGCATGCTTTTGGTATATTTTTTCCATACCCCCTTATTATTAACACAGTACATCTTTGGCATTAATGCAAAAATATTACAGTATTGCTGTTAACTACAGTCCATAGGTTACATTAATTCTATTTTTCACATGCTTCTGAACATTCTTACCACCTTGCAATAGTGATGTGTATTTGTTTAAGTTCATAGAAGGACATTTTTGTATTTGTACTATTAACCATAATGCTTATCCACCTCTGGGTTCACTATGTTATTCAGTACCTAGATTATTCTCTAGTTTTCTTTCAATTGACATTTACATCCTTAGACTACCTTTTTCAGCCACAATATTATAGAAGCATGTGAAAAATACATTGAGACACATATGATAACATGAATCAAATTGCCAAAACATGGAACAACTCAAGTGTCCAAAAGCAATGAATGGATAAACAAAATGTGGTACATACACATGTGCATGATTGTTTTGTAAGTTTAACAATTTCTGTCATAAAAATATATTTAAAAAATAATAATAGGGTAAGTTGGGGGAAAACACACCAAATGTAAGATAAGGACTATAGTTAGTAGCAAGAGTTTTACAATACTCACCAAATGTAAGATAAGGACTACAGTTAGTAGCAGGATTTTGACAATATTAACAAATGTCTCACAACAATGCAAGGTGTTGGTAGTTGGTTGATGTATGGGGCCCCTGTATGATGTTATGCATGTTTGTTTTGTAAGTTCATAACTTTTACTATACACTTATTGTTTATGTATGTTCATATATAAGTGATATAATAATAATAATATAATAATAGGGTGGGTTGAGGGAAAAATACACCCAAGTGTACAATACTTTGGTTGGTAGTAATGTTTTGGTAGGATGCTCTTTAATCATTAGTTAAAAATGTTTCACAACAATGCAAGGTTATTGGTAGGATGAGGTATGATGTCCCTGTATGATGTTATGTATGTTTGTTTTGTAAGTCCACAACTATTACTATACACTTATTGTTTATGTGTGTTTATGTATGTGTGATATAATTCAATAAATTTTTAAAAATGCCAAAAAAATTGCTTGACATCTTAACGATATTTAATCTTCCAATCAATGAGCATGGGATATTTTTCCATTTATTTAGGTCTTTTTTATTTATTTTAGCAATGCATTGTAGTTTTCTGAATACAAGTGGTTAAGTTTACATCCATGATTAAGTGTATTCCTAAATATTTTATTCTTTTAGTTGCTATTGTAAATGGAATTTTTTTCCTGACTTCCTCCTCAGATTGCACATTACTAGTATATGGAAACACTACTGGTGTTTGCATATTAATCTTGTATCCTGCCACTCTGCTGAAATTGTTTATTAACTCTAACATCTTTGTTGTAGTTTTTTGGGACTTTCTAGGTATAAAATTATATCATCTGTGAATAGCAAAAGTTTTACTTCTTCCTTTCCAATTTTGATGTCCTTTATTCTTTTTCTTGCCTGACTGTTCTACCTAGAACCTCTAGCACTATAGTGTACAACAGTGGTGACACTGGGCATTCTTGTCTTGTTCCCGAACTCAACGGGAAAGCTTTCAGGCTTTTACCATTGAGCACAATGTTAGCTGTGTGTTTTTCATATATGGCCTTTATCATGTTGAGAAAGTTTCCTTCAGTTCCGATTTTCAAAGTGTTTTTTATCAAAAAAGGATGCTATATTTTGTCAAATGCCTTTTCTGTGTCAACAAGATTGTGTGATTTTTCTGTTTTGATTTATTAATATGGTGTATTATGATGATTGATTTTATTGTGTTGAACTACTCTTGCATACCTAGTTTAAAGCCCATTTGATCATGATGAATAATTCTTTTAATGTGTTGTTGTATTCGATTAGCAAGTATTTTGTTGAGGATTTTTGCATCCCTATTCATTAGGGAAATGGGACTGTAATTTTCCTTTTTCATAATATCTTTATCTGGTTTTGGTATTAGGGTGATAGTGGCTTCCTAGAATGAGTTTGGTAGAATTCTTTCTTGTTCAATTTTTGGAAGAGTTTCAGTAAGTTTGGTATTAAATCTTCTTTGATTTCTTCATAGAATTCACCTGTGAAATGATCTAGTCCTGGGCTTTTCATTTTGTGGAGTTGTTTGATGACTGTTTCAATCTCTTTAGTTTGAAACAAACAAAATTATTTGGTTGGTTTTGGTCTTCTATTTCTTCTAGGATCAGTGTAGGTTGTTTGTACATTCCTAGGAATTTTTCCATTTCATCTACATTGTCTAGTTTGATGGCATACAATTGTTCATAGTATCATCTTATGATGTCTTTTATTTCTGTGGGGTCAGTAGTAATGCCCCCGTTTTCATTTTTTATTTTATTTATTTGCATCATCTCTCTTTTTTTTTTTGTCAGTCTACCTAAGGGTTTGCTGATTTTGTTAATTTTCTCAAAGAACAAACTTTTGGTTTTTTTTATTTTCTGTATTTTTTTTGTTCTCAATTTCATTTATATCTGTCCTGGTCTTTGTTATTTCATTCCTTCTGCTTGCTTTGAGAATAGTTGCTGTTCTTTTTCTAGCTCCTCCAGCTGTGTAGTTAGGCCATTGATTTAAGCTCTTCCTTCTTTTAAGGTATAAGCATCAAGGGCTATAAATTTCCCTCTTAGCACTGTCTTTGTGGTGTCCCAAAGGTTTTGATATGTTGTCTTCTCATTTTCATTCATCTTGAGGTATTTGTTGATTTCTCTTGAAATTTATTCTTTGGGCTTACTGATTATTTAAGAGTGTGTTGCTTAATTTCCATACATTTGTGAATTTTCCCTTTTTTGCATGTTGTTGATTTCCAGCTTTATTCCATTATGATCATAGAAAGTGTTTTGTATAATTTTGATCTTATTAAATTTATTGAGATATGTTTTGTAACCCAACATATAGACTATCCTGGAGAAAGATCTATGAACACTTGAGAAGAATGTGTATCTTGCTTCTTTATGTTGCAGTGTTCTGTATATGTCTATTAGTTTTAGTCCATCTATCATATTATTCAAGCTCTCTATTTCTTTATTGATCCTCTGCCCAGATGTTCTATCCAATGCTGAAAGTGGTGTATTGAAGTCTACAACTCTTATTGTAGAGACATCTATTTTTCTCTTCAGTTTTTTTAGTGTTTACCTCATGTAAGTTGGGGCATCCTGGTTAGGTGGATATATATTTATGATTGTTATTTCTTCCTGGTGAATTGCCCTTTTTATTAATATATAATGTCCTTCCTTGTCTCTAGTAACAGTTATGCATTTAAAGTCTATTTCATCTGATATAAGTATAGCTACTCCAACTTTCTTTTGGTTACTGCATGCATGGAATAACTTTCTCCAACCTTTCATTTTCAGTCTGTTAGTATCCTTGTCTAAGATGAGTCTCTTGTAGACAGCATATAGATGGCTCATATTTTCTTATCCATTATGCCACTCTGTGTCTTTTGATTGGGAAGTTTAATCCATTAACATTCAATGTTATTACTGTAAAGGCAGTTCTTACTTCACCCATTTTGACCTTTGCATTTTTCTGTCGTATATTATTTTCACCAATCTTTTGAGATTTTTAGTTACTTTTACTGATATAATCTTCATTTCTAGACTCTCTTCCAAGCCCCTCTCTCCTGTCTTTTCTTTTCAGGCTGTAGCACTCCTTTTAGTATTTCCTGCAAGACTGCTCTCTTTGTTACAAACTCTCTCAGTTTCTGTTTACCTGTGATATTCTAGACTCGCCCTCATTTTTGAAAGACAATCTTGCTGGATACGAAGTTCTTGGCTTGTAGTTTTTCTCTTGCAGTTTCTTAAAATTATCATACCTCTGCCTTCTTGCTTCCATGGTTTCTGATAAGAAATCAACCCTTAATCTTATTGAGTATGCCTTGTATGTGATACATTGCTTTTCTCTTGCTATGCTCAGAATTCCTTCTTTGTCTTTCCTATTTGTCATTCTGATTAGTAAGTGTCTCTGTGTAGAAGTTTTTTGATTTATTCAGAAGGGAGTACATTGTGCTTCTTGGACAGAGATATCTATGCTTTCAAATACTTCTTTGTGTTCGCCCAGTGTCTTCTTTATATCCTGAATCTCTTTAGCCATCTCATGGAATTTATTAAGGAGATTTGGTTGAACATCTATGATTAGTTGTCTCAACTCCTTTATGTTATCTGGAGGCTTCTCTTGTTCCTTTGACTGGACCATATCTTCCTGTTTCTTAGTATGGATTATAATTTTTTGTTGCTGTCTTGGCATCTAGCTAACTAGATGTATTTATTCTGTGCACAGTTTCTCTCTTTAGTTTAGGGCTTTCTTGCCCTTTCTCCCTTGCTGGTTGTGTGTTAGGATGTAGTTGGTACTGTAACATATGGAGGCTGATGCTGCCAATGTTGTCCCAGGAACTGATGAATCTTCTCCCACCTTTTTCCTCTGCCAGGGGTAGGGACGTTGCTGCAGCTGTGTTTGATAATCCAAGCTGTTCAGACGAAGACCATTTGTAATGGCCTGGAGAGACTGATGAAACTTCATGCCCCTTCCTCCCCTGCCTGAAGCAAGGATGATGCTGCAGATGTGGGCAGCAAACGTAGCTGTGCAGGTCAAAATTCTCTGCAGTTACCCAAGTGGACTGATGTAGCACCAGCCCACCTCCTTCCTTGCCAAGGATGGAGGTGGACCCTCTGTATTGCCCAGTGATCTAATCTGTGTGAACCAAAGGCACCTGCAGTTGCCAGGAGAGGCTGGTCCAGGTCCCCCCATCTTCCTCCCTGCCAGAGGTTGGGTTGGGACTTAGGCTAGATCTGAAACCTGATCTGGGTGGAAAAAAGCCAGCCCCTACCTTCACTGTGATTTTCAATCAACCCCACTTCCCCTCATGCCAGAGGCAGAGTTAAAATGGTGACTACTGGCCTCTTTCTGACTTGGACATGTTCAAGTTTTAGCTGTTCTTAAGATTATACTTTAGGCAACTGAATTTACCAATCACAGTTGAAGTTGTTGCTCAACTGTCTCTTTCTCCCCCATTTTTGGGAAATGGAGCTTCCAACTCCAGCCACGGAATAGCTTCTGAGTTGGCTTGTGCCACCAGTGGAGGAGGAGCACCAGCCTCCAGGGCATGGAGTGCTCTACTCATGAATCCTCACTGCAGATGGGTACTCTCCTCCTTCCATTCTTTCAACGATATTGCAGGATTCTCTTCTGATCATCTGGGGCCCCCAAACAGGTGGTTTAGGTAACTCTGGGTTATTACTAACTGCCCTGTAGGATGAGCTGTCTCTTGGAGCTCCTTATTCTGCCACCATCTTGCCTCATTTCCAAAAAAAAATTTACTTTTTTTTTTTTTGGATGTATTGAATGCTTTATTAATATGTATCAATAAAATGATTTGTTACAAAATGTATGTGGGTGATATTTTATAAAATATATTATTTTTTCCAAAAAATAATGTATTTATGGTAATATTAAATGTGAATGGATTAATATCCCCAATCAAAAGATATAGGCCAATGGAATGGATAAAAAACATGAGCCAACCATATTCGGCCTACAAGTGACTATATTTTATTACTATGTAATAAAGGTAAAACAGATATTGGAAGTCTTGTAGTTTCTTCAGCATTCCATCCTATTGAGCACTCCTATGTGTACCCTTCCTCCCACACATCAAATATACTCACCCCTGCCTTTAAGGGACATACTTAGATCTAGCTCAAATTCTCTGGGTAATGAGCATTTCTCTTCAACAGGGCTGGATGCAGCTCTTGGAGTTGTGATCTATATACTAACAGACAAGTTTTCTGTACCCTCTATTAACACACAATATACAATGGAGAAAAATTAATTGCATATTTTCTTTATAAACTCCAGTGTGGAAAAATTAGATAGGAGACACACTGAAGTCACTGGTCCATAAAATTTATCAAATCCTGCTCAGTAGAAATTTCAAAACCTCTCTTCCCTGCCGGTGAAATGATTTCCATGCCAAGCTCATGTTTCTGATCTTGGAAGCATTCATGTCCTTACCCATTTTCTTCCTTGTCCCTTGGCTTTGTCCTCTAGGAGCTTCTTCCTTATCAATTATCCTCTATTGGGCATTGGTGAGGATACTACTTCCAGAATTATGTCTTTTTCTTGGTGGCATGGAAGATTAAATCCCACAATAGCTCTCTCTTCCATGAATCCCAGAATATATTAAGGCCTCAGATATGTACTCCAAAATCCACCAACATGCCAATTGTTTGTAATTACTCCAGAGAAAGATTTGAGAGGGAGTTGGACAGAGCATGTGTCCTAATGCCACAGCTTTCCAGAATCCCTTATAGACTCCTGTAGCATTGTTTGGGTTATAAAAACTGGAATCAATTAAATGTTCCACAATATGCACATGGCTATACAAATTACAATATACACAGATTATACATGTGTGGCCATTAAGTAGAATGAGTTAGGACTAAATAATTTAGCATGGAAAATGAATTTGAAGCATTCATTTCACAACTACATGTAATTTTCCATTTATATTAAAAGAACCATGAACATATATATGTAAAAATACATAGAGAAAAGATCAGATAAAAATATACCCAAAATTTTAATGGTAGTTATCTCTGGTGAGGAGGGAAGAATAATGTGGGAGTGAGTGTAATGAAGGGAGATCTTCCCTTTTTGTTCTAAGCATTCATATTTTGACAATATTTTAATATTAGATCATTAATTTTTTATTCCTTATAATTCTTGTTGACATTGAACCTCCCCCCATTTCAGGCAGAGGTTATGGAATAATATCTTACTGTCTAAAAATGAGGCCACAGATAACAAATAAGGCCGAGTTAATTTTCAGATTTTGAGTTTCAACACATTCTTTTTCTTTTTTTATGTTTTCATTAAAATCTGTGGATTTACAGAAAAAAACATGCATGAAATACAAGGTTCCTATATACTACCCTATTATTAACACCTTGCATTAGTGCTATGCATTTGTTGGAATTCATAGAAGAATATTTTTATAATTTTACTATCAACTATAGTCCATCACTTATAATAGGGTTCATTGTATGTGTTGTTCAGTCCTATGGGCTTTTATTAAAATTTTTATTCTAATAACACATATATAACCCAAAATTTCACCTTTAAACAACATTCAAATATATAATTCAGTGCTGCAAATTGTACTCACAATGTTGTGCTACCATCCCCACCATACATGACCAAAATTTTCGATCAATCCACATAGAAACTGCAAAATTTAAACATTAATTCCCTATTCTCTAACCCATGTCCAACCCTTCCTAACCTATATTGTACTATTTGAGTCCACTAATTTGCCTATTCTAATTATTTCATATCAGTGGAATAATATAATATTTGCCCTTTTGTGTCTGGTTTATTTCACTCAACATGATGTCTTCAAAGTCCACCCATGCTGTTGCATGAGTCAGAACATAATTTTGTTTTATGGCTAAATAATGTTCCATTGTATCTATATATAACATTTTGTTTATCCATTCATCAGTTAATAGGTACTTGGATGGCTTCCATCTTTTGGCAATTATGAATAAAGCTACTATGAACATTGCTGTGCAAACATCTGTTCAAATCCCTGCTTTCAAATCTATTAAGTATACACATAGAGGTGGGATTATTGGGTAATTTGGTAATGTTATTATTACCTTTCTGAGGAACAGCCAAATAATTCCCACAATCGATGGAACATTCTAAATTCCCAACAATGAACAAATATTCTTATTTGTGTGAAATGATATCTCATTGTGGTTTTGATTTGCATTTCTCTAATAGCTAATGATATTGAGCATCTTATCATGTGCTTTTTGGAAATTGTATGTCTTCTTTGGAGACATGTTTTTGTTCATTTATTAATTCGGTTGTTTGTCTTTTTATTGTTGAGTTGTAGGATTTCTTTATATATTCTGGATACTAAATATTTATCGAATATGTGGTTTCCAAACATTTTCTCCCATTCTAAAGGTTGTCTTTTACATTCATGATTAAGTGTACTTTGATACACAAAAACCTTTTAATTTTGATGAGGTGCCATTTATCTTTATTTTTCTTTTGTTGCTTGTGCTTTGGGTATAAAGTCTAAGAAACCATTGAATAACACAGGTGCTGAAGATATGTACCTATATTTTCTTCAAGGAGTTGTATAGGTCTAGTTCTTATATTTAAGTTTTTGATCCATTTTTAGTTGATTTTTGGTATATGGTGTAAGATAAGGGTTCTCTTTCATTCATTTGCCTCTGGACATCAAGTTGTCCAATCATGATTGTTGAAAAGACTATTCTTTCCCAATTGAGTGCAAAAGGGTTGCAACTTTTGCAGGGGAGGAATATTGATTTGAGGTGTCAGTGGTCATGGAATGAGTGAGAGGGATGCAACTGGAGAATGCCTCTGTGGAATATGAATGTGTTCATGTGGAAATAATTTCTAAGATTGTGAAATGTGACTCCTCCAACTTCATTCTTCTTTTCAGGATGGCTTTAGCTATTTGGGGTCCTTTACCCTTCCATATAAATTTGATGATTGACTTTGCCAATTCTGCAAAGAAGGTTATTAGAATTTTGATTGAGGTTGAATTGAATCTGTAAATCACCTTAAGTAAAATCTATATCTTTATAATATTTAGGCTTCCAATCCATGATCATGGAATATTCTACCAGTTATTTAAGTCTTATTTGGTTTCTTCTAGCAATGTTTTCTTGTTTTCTGTCTCCAAGCCCTTTACATACATGGTTAGGTTTTTTCATTCTTTTAGTTGCTATTCTAAATGGAATTTTTTCTTAATTTCTTCTATAGATTGTTCATTACTAGCGTATAGAAACACTACTGATTTTTGTGTATTGATCTTGTACTCCACCACTTTGCTGAATTCATTTATTAGTTCCAGTCCTTTTCTTAAATTTTATTTTATTTTATTTTGAAAGAAGCTTTAGATTACATCAATGTTACATCGAAAATATAAGGTGGTTCTCATATAACCACCCCCTCCCCCTCCCACACTTCTCCCCATTAACAACATCTTTCATTAGTGTGGTACAATTCTTACAATTGATGAACACTTATTAAAGCATTGCTGATAACCATGGTCTATAGGTTACATCATAGTTTACACTTTGCACCACACAATTTTATAGGTTTTGATAAAATAGATAATGGCCTGTATCCATCATTGCAATTTCATGAAGAACAATACCAATGTCCCAAAAATGCCCCGTGTTACAACTATTTTTCCCTCTCCCTTCCCTCAGAAACTCTGGTAGCCACAGCCTTTATATCCATGATACAAGATCTTCCATTGCTAAGTAATAATAAGTCTACTTTAGTCCATAGTTGCATCCCCCCTTTATGTTTGTTCATTCCTCAATCTTTAGGACATTGTTTCTGGTTGAAAGGAGACTTAGATCCCATAGAGCAGATGGATGGAACTCTCTTGCTTGCAGTTGTAGATGCTCTCTATTTTATGGGGTGGGCATTGTCCCTCATCATGCTTTCATTAGTTGTCCTGGGCAAGTCCAAGTAGGTTTTGCAACTCTGCTGAGATTCAGGGGTCAACCAGCATATGAACAGACCAAAGATTTAGTCACTGGGAAATATATGTAATGGGTGTAGTGTTAATTATAAGTTCAACTAAAAGGGACAGAAGAGCCATATGTAGGGATATTATTAATTAGTCTAACTCTGTTACATTGGGGAGCATATATTTCAAAGTAAGGCCCACTGACAGATTGCTGAATATCTGAGATTGTCCACCCTACCTATAGTGTCTAGATGTCTCTAGAGCCCTCAGGAGTCCCCCTGTTTGAGGCACTGTTTACTATGGCAGTCAATGATATCTTCCTCAGATGTGCGTAAGGGTAACCTCTGGAATGACCTTGCAATTTGCTTTGAAATCTCTTAGCCATAAAAACTCATTTGTATTTAATTCTTTCCCCTTTTGGTCAAGGTCTTTTTCTAAATGCATTGCTAGTTAGTGCTTGGTAATAATCCCTTGGTACCAAGGAATCTCACCTCCAGGAGTCATATCCCATGGTGGGGGAAGCTAGTGCATTTATATGCTAAGTTTAGCTTAGAGAGAGGCCACATTTGAGCAACAAGGAGGCTTTCAGAAGGTAACTCTTAGGCAATATATAATACTAGGGTAAGTTCCAATTTCACAAGAACAAGGTTCATAAGTACAACCATCAATATCAAGGGCCTGGTGTATTGGTCTGTCCTCCTTTGCTAGGACTGCCCATGTACTCAGGAGATTCTTGCTGCTCTATTAGACAACGTAGTAGGACTTCCCAGGATGGGAATTCAATATTCTTTCAGTTATTGTGTGGGTCTCCACCCACCAAGACAACACCCCATGACCACTTGAACATATTCATATGCCATAAATGCATGCCTCAGGTGCACCCCTCCCCACACATCCTCCCATCACTGACACCCTGCTCCAGTGATCATCCCTTGCCACAGTTGTGACCCCTATGTGATTCAAAACCTCCCCAAAAACAAATCTAAAAAATAAAAAATAATAAAATAATAATAAAATACAAAAGTAAAAAATAAATTTTTCAATATGTCTTTCATCTCCATAAGATCTGTTATCTTTTATGTACAGTGACAATTTCTTCGGTATGTTCCCCCACTGTCTTATTTTTTTGTGTGTCTTATCTTCATGGAAGCTTTAAGTTACAGAAATGTCACATAGAAAATATAGGGGCTTCTCCAATACCCATCCCCCTCCCCTCTCCCACTCTCCCCTATTAATAACATCTTACATAAATATGGTACATTTGTTAAAATTGATGTACAAATATTGAAGCATTGTTGCTAACCATGGTCAATGGTTTTCATTTTGCACTGCACACTTTTATAGGTTTTGACAAAATTTAAAATGGCCTCTACCTGTCATTGCAATATCATGCAGAACAATTCCAATTCCCTAAAAATGCCTCATGTTCCATCTATTCTAGTATTCCTTCCCTCTCCTTTAGTAACCTATGGTTAGCACTAAGTTTAAGTTTCAATGTTTGAAGAATAAGGTTCATGCAATAATATTGAGGGCTTGACATATCGGTCTGTTTTCTAGTATTAGGCACTGCCTATATTCGCAAAAGATTCTTGTCCCTCTAATTGAGAATATAGGAGTACTCCTCAGAATGGGAGTTTAATGCTTGCTTGCTTGCTTATTTTATGGGTCTCCACTCACTGAGATAATACACTACGACAAGATGAACAATATTATATTCCGTAGAAGCATGTCCCAGGTTCACCCTATCCCACATGTTCCCCTATACCCGACGCCCTGCACCAGTAACACCCCTGCCATATCTGCCAAAAGAATATTCTCAATATTGCAATTTTAACCACAGACCTACAAATCAAGAGTTTACCTGTTTCTGCCTCCAGCCCTCCCTCCAGTTCCATGGATAGTCCAACCCGACCTCACACCCTGCTTCTCCTCACATTCCAGCACCATAAAACCCAATCACATCGCTGCCCCACTATCACCCCCATCCACTGTCCAACCACCCCCTTCCACCTTATCATAGATTGCTGAAGGCTCAGATGATGGTTAGCATTTTTTAGCAATACAATGTTTTTAATTGTTAAGTATATTGTTTTTTAGACGTAATGTTATTGCACACTTACTAGACTACAGTAAAGTGTAAACATAACTTTTATATGCACTGGGAAAACAAAAAATTCTCGTGACTCACTTTATTGCAATATTAGCTTTATATTGGTGGTCTGGAACTAAACCGGCAATCTCTCTGAGGTATGTCTGTAGCACCTTTGTGAGAAAGAGAAGGTGACATCTCTAAGCACATGTAGCCCTGCAGGGACACAGATTGACAAAAGGGAGCACAGCCTTGATCTCATTTTTCACTTACTCACTGGGCACCACTGGGCAGTGAAAATCAGCACAACACTGTGTCACAATTCTGACTGAGTGAAAGTGAAGAAAAATCTTAAAAGTCTTAGGGCACCAAGGTACCACCAACTTCTGAACTTCTCATTATGTAAGAAAAATAAAATTCATAATAAAACCCACTGTTTGGGTTTTTTTTTTTTTTTTTTTTTTTTTTCATTCACAGGTAAGTGCAATTCTTAACTGATACAACTATGGATAGGTTTTTTGGAGAGATCCATCATAGACAGGACAAGAAGAAATCCATATCATTTTTTATTTACCTGATAAGAATGGATTTTCCTGAAGAATGTGATTTGTGCTGTTTGCAAATTGAAGGGAGGAGTTTTCAGGTCCAGTAGTGGAAAAAGTAAAGTAAGATATTTATTTCTTAGCAGTTTACATCCTTCTAGGATGCTTAGCAAGAAAAAAAAAAAGTATTACTAAAAAGATGAGCTCTGATAATGACCCAAAAAGTATTTGAGTCTGGACATGTAGACTGAGGGTTTTCATAAATCAAAATCTTTGTGTTTCCTTTCTCTTATCAGTACTTTCTTGGCACTGGAATTGGCACACACAAATCAAAGAATACACACTGGTTGGAGCTTTTCTATCATCTGCATCCTGCACCTTCTCCCTTTCCTCCCAACGTCTCCCTCCTAGACAGATTCCCAAGCTCCTGGTACTGACTGGGTCATGGAGTCATTTGTATCCCTGTTGTCTCAAAGGAATGGGACAAGCCATGGTGGGAGTGAGGGTTGAGGTTCATCTAAGAGGCAATATTTGAAATAAACCAAAGTCAAAACCAAGCACACTTTTGAATCATTTATACAAAGGGGCTGGTACAAGTCACAAATATACATGCCACATACTGCCACTCACAATCCCCTCATCAACTCACATATATATGATATGCAGTATTAATCATTCATGGTACTCTCTTTTCACTAAGCCCAGATAGAGACACATAATCTTTTCCAACATGTTTCACCAGGCAGCCATAATTAATTTGTTAGTACATGAAATGTTACCTATTTTTCACTCTGGGATGGGCAGAAAGGGAAAATATGGACATGAGTCACTGAGGTAGAAGATAGGAATTAAGAGAAAAGGAAAAAGATTAAAAATAGAGGGCAGAGGTGGGACCTGCAGAAATTGAGTGAACGAGAGAGGATAGAGAAAGAAGCTTTGTGGAAGGCAACTGAGACTTAGGCAGGAATAAGGAGGAAGCTGTTAGGGTTACAGGCTCAGCCTAGATCATACTATCTCAACAGCACTGTTTCACAGGAACTTTCTGAAGACAAGGCCACTGGGGAATTCAGGGTTGCAGGTCAGGTCAAGGAGATGTGATATTGGAACTATGAGAAAGAAAAATAAAGTAAGAGGAGAGGATTATAAGGTTCTAGCCTATGTCTGGTCCAGTTTCTAGGAGTTTAGACATCCCTTCCCTGCCTCCAGACTGCCTTCACTGGGCTCTGGCCTCTGCCATAACGTTATCTTATTTCTTTAAAACATCTTTGAATGGAGTCCTGCACTTTGGGCCCTCACTTTAAGACTATTTTTTGTTTGTTTGCTTTTTTCATTCAGCTTCCTTGGTGCCTGCTGATGTTGATTTCCCATTCTGTTTTCTAGCTCCAAGGCTGACTATCCTAAAGGGGCTCTTCTAAACTTCTCCTCGATCTGGAGAAGGATCCATACCCAACATGACTTCAGTTCTTAAGGACAGCCATAGAAAAGCCACTTTTTAATATATATATCTGCAGTTATTTACAGGCCCCCAGAAAACATCCAAGTTTTTTTCAGTGTCAAAAGGAGCTACTTAGAGACCAAGTACCATCATTTGTTATGCCCCTAAAGATCCTTCACAAATAAGAAACCCATGGCCTCCAAGACTGGATACATGGGTTTTTTTTCCTACTTCCTTAGGGTGAGTGTCCTACCCTCCTGGAGCAACTGTGGCCTCTTTGACTAAATTGACCCATTTGTTGTCTTTTCTTTTTATTCCAGAATCTAATGCTTACCATCAGTTACAAACTGGCCTTCACTGTATTAGCCAGGAGGTCTTGGTCCCTGGTTTAGCCAATTGTCCTAGTTTTAAAACTCAACTAACTCAGTTTCAGAGGTGATTATACATCAAGCCCTCTGAAATAATAATAATAATAATAATAATAATAATAATACATATGGAAATATAAAATAAGGCATGTAAGTCCATGACTTATTTTAATGCTGCCTTGTGAAATAGGCAGGTCAGAGATTATTATACCAATTTTAAAAAGGAAAAATCTATTCCAGAGAAGAATTATAACTTGCATAAGGCCACATTGCACTACAATGTATTCCTAGTTTAATGCCCCTTTTGCTCCACCATGGGTCTCTGGATCAGGGTAGCTTCCACTCACAGTGAGAACAGTCTTCTGACAAACCCCTTTTTCCAGGGTTAAGGCACTAGATTATTCAGAGCCCATCTGGTCTCAAGTGGATAAAGCTCTCAGTGAGTGGCAGCAGGTCCCACCCACTAATCCGCTCCATTAATAGTGTTCTATCTGAACTGCTGGAGGGACGAAAAGCTCTGGGGTATGTAATTGTGCATCAGAAACATGTTTTGTATTTGTACATTTCAGACTAAAAACACCACAGCACTGTTTGGAGGCTCAAAAGGCCTGAGAATGTTTGATTGTGCCCACACTCCAAGCAAAGTGTAGAATTTCCAGCACTATGTTCTTATAAAAGGACAGGGAAGGTGTATTTCAAACAGAAAGTAAGATATGGAAAAAAGTGGGAAGGTGGTTCATGGAAAACCACTTTATATACCATTTTCCATATGAGGAAACACTGAGACTCAGAAACATGAGAGGAACTAGTTAAGGTTCTATAATCATTACTTGACAGTAGTGGGATATAAACTCAATCTGTGTGCTTCCAAAGCTTGTGCCTTTTCCACTGCACCACACTACCACACCAAGTGCCATCAAAGGAAAGTTTTCTATTCTAGTTCAATACTTTCCTTCTCTTCAGTAATGTCTTAAGAGTTATCAGCCTTCAGGTCCTATGGTGGTCTGAATCTGTATGAACCACAGAAAAACATGTTCTTAAATTTAATTCATTCCTGTGGGTATGGACCCATTGTAAGTAAAGCACATTGATTAGACTACTTCAGTTAAGGTGTGACACACTTCATTAAGGATGGGTCTTAATCCTCTTACTGGAGTCCTTTATAAATGAGATGAATACAGAAAGAGAAAGCCATGGAATGAATAAGCCGAAAGCAATGAAACCTAGAAGAGAAAGGGGAAACCAGCAGGCATTGCTATGTGCCTTGCCAAGTGACAAAGAAGTCAAGGATCACTGGCAGCCAGTCTTTGAGAACAAACCATCACCTTGATGATGACTTGATTTGGACATTTTCTCAACTTCAAAACTGTAAGCTAATAAATTCCAATTATTCAAGTTGAAACATGTACTTGCTTTAAGCAGCGTAGAACACCAAAACAGATTTTGGTATGAGGAGTGGGTGCTGCTATGGCAAATACCAAAGATGTGGAAATGGCTTTGGAATTGGGTAATGGGTAGAGGCTGGAAAAATTGTGAGCTGTTTGATAGTAAAGGCCTAGATTACTTTGAAGAGACTGTTGGCAGAAATATGGATGCTAAAGGTACTTCCAATGAGGTATTAGACATAAATTATGAATGTGTCATTGGAAACCGAAAGAAAGATGAACTTTGTTTTAAAGTGACAGAGGACCTGGATAAAATGAGATCTGATGTCAGATGGAAGGCAGAATTTGAGGGCAATGAGTTTGGATATTTGGTTGTGGAGATTTCCAAGCTAAATATGGAAAATGAAGCATAGTTTCTCCTTGAAGTTTATAGTAAACTGTCAGAGAAAAAAGATAAGCTGAGAACTGAATTCTTGGCCACAAAGAAACCAGAAATTGATGGTTTGGAAAATTCTAAGCTTCTGGAAAGCAAGTCCCAGAGAATAGTGCTCCATGTGTGGGTTTAATGGAACATGGAAGCAGTCAGGCATTTCAGTGGAAGTCAAGATTGGAAATGCAGTTATCCAGGAAGGATCTTCGGAAAGTCCCACTGTCTGATGGTTTGAACCCCTGTGTACTACATGCAAGGTTGATAAGATTTTTGCAAGATCTGTATGAATGTCCAACCTCACCTCATTGTTAGTAGTCCTGGGTGAGTCCAATGAACTGGAAAGTAGGTGTTGCAACTCTTTTGAGATTCAGGGCCTAAATGTTACATGGACATACACCTATCAACCCTTGTACTAATCATAGGTTCAAATAGAAGTGTCAGAGGAGCCATGTGTAGGGAAACCACAACTGAGTCCAACTCTACCACACTGGGGAACAATTTTGTAGGCTTCATTTTTGAAGAAGTTTTGGATCACAGAATGGTTACAACTATGACAGGGGAGGATCATTGGTGTGGGGTATCAGTGATGTGGGATACATGGGAGGAGATTTACCTGGGCATACATATAAGGCATAAAAATGTGTTCAAGTGTTCACAGGGCATTCTCATGGTGGGTGGAGATTCACACAATAACCAAAAGAATATCAAAATCCCATCATGGGAATTCTCTAATGTGGCAAGAATCCACCGAGTACAAGAGCAATGACTAGTGAAGGAGGATGGTCCACTGATGGGTCCTTGATATTGATGTCTGTGTGTATGAACCTTTATTTTTGAAATTGAAACTTAGCCTAGTATTATAGGATGCCTAAGAGTTATCTCCTGACAGCCTCCTTGTTGCTCAAATGTGGCCTCTTTCTAAGCTGAACTCATTGTATACCCCAGCCTGAGACACGACTCTCAAGAATGAGCTTCCCTGGCACCATGGGATAACTACCAAGCACCCACTAGCAATGCAACTGGAGAAAGACCTTGACCGAAAGGGGGAGAAGGTAAAGGCAAATGAGTTTGTATGGCTAAGAGACTTCAAAGTGAGTCAAGAGGCCATTCCAGAGGTTACAATTATGCACATCTCAGCAGGACCTCATTGACTGCCAAAGTAAATACTACCTCAAATAGCAGGGCTTCTGAGGGCTCCAGAGATGTCCAGACACTGTAGTGAAGGCAGATAGCTCAAGAGTTTGGTACCTTGCCAGTGGGCCAGTTGTGTTTTGATAAGAGTAGCAAGTACGTGCAATAGGGGAAGAATAGTCTCTTCCACAAATAGTGTTGGGAAAACTGGATAACCACGTGCCTAAGAACATTGTTAGAACTCTACCTCACACCATAAAAAATTAACTCAAAATGGAGCAAAGATCTAAATATGAGCTAAATTTTTTTAAAAAAACTCTTAGAAGATAACATACTGGCAAATTTGCGTGACCTGACATTCACTAATGAACTCTTAGATATGACCCCAAAAGCACAAGCAACAAAATAAATAATAGATAAACCCAACTTCATCAAAATTAAAATCATTTATACATCAAAGGACATTATCAAGAAAGTGTAGGGTTTTGAGCCATGACTCCTGAGGCAGCCCAGTGCTGCTAGCTTTTCTCTTCTTTGCTGTGCTTCTTCTTCAGTGATTTCCCATTCTCTGTCTATATTGATTTTGTATCCCAAGCTATCTATTTTCCTTCCTTCATCTTTCTGCCTTCTGCTTTCTGTTGTAGTTCTTATATACCATGTTTTTTCATTAGCTCACAACTTAAGGGTGTCAACTTCTTTCTATTCTGTTTTCTTCTTTTCTTATTAATATTAACTTTTTCCTTTCAGCCCTTTCTTTACTCTTTCTCTCCCTCCTCATCATTCTAGCCTTCTAAACCATTATATATATAATCTTCTATTTGGTTTCCCAGTCCATTGTAGGTACTCCACTTTTTTTCCTATTATTCTACACCACCTACATGAGTTAAATATTCATTTCACTAAGTCTTATACAGATCCTCTTCTAACTTCTATCAATATTACTATTATCCTTCTTCCTTTCTCACATCTTCCAATTCCTCTGGCCCTAATCTTTTGCCTTCAAGGGAACATAGAAAGAAGCAAGGAAATAAATTAAGAAGAAAAAGTGTCAAAGAGAAAACTTAACACACACACAGAACCACCAGCTAAATAAAACTCTTGAGCAGAGAGAGAAACTGATCAACTGAATAAACCCATCAAGATAAAATGGTGACTAGAGGGCAACAAAAAATTACAAACCACACTGAGAAAAAGGAAGACATGGACCAGTCAAATGAACAAACTAAAAACCAGGAAGAGATGCAGAACATTGAACAACTAATCAAAGCTTTCCAAACAAATATCATGGACCAACTTAATGAAGTGAAGGAAGAGATTAAGGATATTAAGAAGACATTGGGAGAACATAATGAAGAAATTGTAAACATACATAAAAAGATAACGGATATGATGGTGATGAATGGCACAATCAAAGAAATAAAAAAGATGCTGGATTCACATAACAGCAGATTTGAAAAGGCAGAAGAAAGAATTAGTGATGTGGAAGACAATACAGCTGAAATTAAACAGATAGTAGAACAGATAGACAAAAAGATAGAAAAAATCCAGCAGGGACTCGGATTTAACCGACAACACAATATGCACAAACATTTGCATTATGGGCATCCCAGAAGGAGAAGAGAAGGGAAAGGGGACAGGAGGAGTGCTGAAGGAAATAATGGCTGAAAACTTCCCAACCCTATTGAGAGAGATGCATGTGCAGATCCAGGAATCACAGTGCAACACAAACAGTATAAATCCCAACAGGCCAGCCACAAGACAGATACTTGTCAAACTGTCCAATGCTCAAGACAAAGAGAAAGTGCACAATGCAGCAAGAGAAAAGAGAGCCATCACATACAAGGGAAGCACAATAAGATTAAGTGCTGATTTCTCATCTGAAACCATGGAGGCAAGAAGACAGTGGTATGACATAGTCAAAATACTAAAAGAAAAAAACTTCCAGCCACGAATTCTCTATCCAGCAAGACTGGCATTCAAAAATGACAGAGACATCAAAACATTCACAGATAAACAGAAATTAAGAGAGTATGCCCATAAGAAACCTGCACTTCAAGAAACACTAAAATATCTTAAAATATATGTATATATATATATATATATATAAATAACATTTTTGTAAGCAAATACACATATATGCATATATATTTATATATCATTTTGCAAATGTTTGTATGTATTGTGAGAATTTTGATTTTTACCCATAATAAAAATAAATAAATAAATAAATACATAAAAAGAAAAAAAAAAAAGAAACACTAAAAGAAGTTCTACAAGTTGAAAGGAAAAAACAAGAGAGAGAGAGTTGGAGGAGAGTTTAAAAACAACTAAAAAGACAAAAACAAAAATAAAACAACATATGACATACATTAACAAAGAAAATTTGGCTGAAGTAAGAAATTCATTGCGAGTAATAATCCTGAATGTTAATGGATTAAATTCACCACTCAAGAGACACAGTTTAGGGAAGCGGCTGTGGCTCAATCAGTAGGGCTCCCGTTTACCATATGGGAGGCCCCGGGTTCGGTTCCCGGGGCCTCCTGGTGAAGGCAAGCCCGCCCGCATGGCGTGGTTAGCTGACCCGGCGAGCACAGGCAGCAAGGGGGGG
>JAKSZT010054532.1:392109-409673 GCA_026826555.1 Tolypeutes matacus
AAATAAAAAAAAACTTTAAAAAAAAAAAAAAAAAAAAAAAAAAAAAAAAGAGACACAGTTTGGCAGAATGGATAAGGGAATATGATCCATCTATATGCTGTCTACAAGATACCCACCTTTGACCCAGGGATTCAAGGAGGCTGAAAGTGAATGGCTGGAAAATAATTTTACAAGCTACCAATAGCCAAAAAAATAGCAGGAGTAGCTATTCTAATATCAGACAAATTAGACTAAATGCAAAACTATTGTAAGAGACAAAGATGGACACTATATATTAGTAAAAGGGGTAATCTCTCAAGAAGAGAGAACAATCATAAACATTTATGCACCTAATCAAGGTGCCTCAAAACACATGAGGCAAACTCTGAAAAAACTAAGTGGAGAAATAAATGCCTCTACAATTATAGTGGGGGACATTAATACACCATTATCACCATTAGACAGAATATCTAGACAGACAATCAATAAAGAAACAAAAACTCTGAACAATACATTAGAGAACCTGGACTTAATAGACATATACAGAACACTACACCCAAATACCGCAGGATTTACATTCTTCTCGAGTGCACATGGATCATACTCCAAGATAGACCACATGCTAGGCCACAGAACAACTCTCAATGAATTAAAAAAGATTGAGATTATACAAAGTAATTTCTCTGACCACAATGGAATGAAATTGGAAATCACTAATGGCCAGAGAACCAGATTAGGCACAAAGATATGGAAGTTAAACAACATACTCTTAGACAAACAGTGGGTCAAGGAGGAAATCTCAAAAGAAATCAGTAACTACCCTGAAACTAATGAAAATGACAATACAACATATCAAAACCTATGGGATGTAGTGAAAGCTGTCCTGAGAGGGAAACTCATAGCCATAAATACATATATTAAAAAAGAAGAAAGAGCTAAAATTGAAGATCTAACTGCACACTTGGAGGAATTGGAAAAACAACAACAAACTAAATCTAAAGGAAGTAGAAAGAAGGAAATAACAAAGATTAGAGCAGAACTAAATGAAATAGAGAATAAGAAAGCACTAGAAAAAATAAACAAAACCAAAAGCTGGTTCTTCAAGAAGATCAATAAAATTGAAAATCCTTAGCCAGAATAACAAAGAAAAAGAGAGAACAGGTGCAAATACACAAAATAAGGAATGAGCAAGGGGATATCACTACTGATCCCACAGAAATAGAGTATCATAAGAGATTACTTTGAAAAAGTATATGCCAATAAGAATGATAATTTAGAGGAAATGGACAAGTTTCTAGAAACACAAACAGCCTACAATGATGAAAGAAGAAATTGATGAACTCAACCGTACAATTACAAGTAAAGAGATACACTCAGTCACCAAAAACCACCCAACTAAGTAGAGCCCAGTATCACATGGCTTCACAGCTGACTTCTACAAAACATTCCAGAAAGAGCTAACACCAATTTTGATTAAACTCTTCCAAAAAACAGAAGTAGAAGGAATATTGCCTAACTCATTCTACAATGCCAACATTACCCTAATACCAAAACCAAACAAAGATACCACAAGAAAGGAAAATTACAGACCAATTTCTCTAATGAACCTAGATGCTAAAATCCTCAACAAAATACTTGCTAATCGCATTCAACAACATATCAAAAGGATTATTCACCATGACCAAGTGTTTTCATCCCAGGTATGCAAGGATGGTTCAATACAAGAAAATCAAACAATGTAATACACTACAGAAACAGATTGAAAGAAAAAAATCACATGATCATCTCTACAGACACAGAAAAAGCATTCAACAAATTACAGAACTCTTTCCTGATAAAAACACTGCAAAAGATAGGAATAGAAGGAAACTTTCTGAATATGAGAAAGGGTATATATGAAAAACCCAAAGTTAACATCATCTTCAATGGTGAAATCCTAAAAGTCTTCCCTCTGAGATCAGGAACAAGACAAGGATGCCCACTATCACCACTCCTATTTAGCATTGTCTTAGAAGTACTTGCTTGAGCACTGAGGCGAGAAAAAGATATAAAAGGCATCCAAATTGGAAAAGAAGAAGTAAAAATTTCATTATTTGCAGATGACATGATCCTATACTTAGAAAGCCCTGAGAAATCTACAACAAAGCTTCTAGAATCTATAAAGGAGTTCAGTAATGTTGCAAGCTATAAGATCAATGCTCAAAAATCAGTAGCATTTCTGTACACCAATAATGAGCAATCTGAGGAGGAAATAAAGACAAAAAATCCCATTTACAATAGTAATTAAATCAAATACCTAAGCGTAAATTTAACTAAAGATGTAAAGGACTTATATCAGAAAACTACACAACAGTGTTAAAGGAAATCAAAGAAGACTTAAATAAATGGAAGAATACACCCTGTTCATGGATAGGAAGATTAAACATCATCAAGATGTCTATCCTACTCAAACTAATCTAAACTGGAAAAACTAACTACAAAATATATTTGGAAAGGTAAGAGGCCCTGAATTGCCAAAGACATATAGAAAAAGAAAAATGAAGTTGGAGGTATCACATTACCTGACTTTAAAACATACTACAAAGCTACAGTGCTCAAAACTGCATGGTATGGCACAACGATAGTCATACTGACCAAAGGAAACGAATTGAGAGTTTTGATATAGATGCTCGCATATACAGTTATCTGATATTCGACAAGGCCACCAATCCCACTCAGTTGGGAGAAAATGGCCTCTTTAACAAGTGGTGCTTGGAGAATTGGATATCCATATCCAAAAGAATGAGAGAGGACTACCATCTCACACCTTATACAAAAATCAACACAAGTTGGATCAAAGTTCTAAATATAAGAGCCAAAACCATAAAGACCTTGGAAGATAATGTAGGGAAGCATCTACAGGACCTTGTAATAGGATATGGTTTCATGTACTTCACAGCCAAAGCACGAGCAGCAAGAGAAAAATAGACAAATGGGATCTCCTCAAAATTACAAACTTCTGTACCTCAAAGGACGTTATTAAGAAAATAAAAAGGCAGCCTACCCAATGGGAGAAAATATTTGGCAACCATATATCTGATAGGAGCCTGATATCCTACATAAATAAAGAAACCCTTCACCTCGAAAATAAAAAGACAAACAACCCATTTAAAAAAATGGGCAAGTGACCTGAAAAGACACTTCTTCAAGGAAGAAATACAAATGGCTAAAAAAGCACATGAAAAAATGCTCGACATCGCTAGCTATTAGGGAAATGCAAATCAAAACTACAATGAGATACCATCTTACACCCATCAGAATGGCAGCTATTAAAAAAACAGCAGACTATAAGTGTTGGAGAGGATGTGGAAGAATAGGAACCCTCATCCACTGCTGGTGGGATTGTGAAATGGTCCAGCCATTGTGGAGGACAGTTTGGTGGTTCCTCAGAA
This sequence comes from Tolypeutes matacus, assembly GCA_026826555.1. Taxonomy (NCBI): domain Eukaryota; kingdom Metazoa; phylum Chordata; class Mammalia; order Cingulata; family Chlamyphoridae; genus Tolypeutes; species Tolypeutes matacus. Next base: position 395,520 of record JAKSZT010054532.1, read on the forward strand.
AACTAACAATAGATCTGCCATATGATCCAGCAATTCCACTGCTGGGTATATATCCAGAAGAATTGAAAGCAAAGGCACGAACAGATATATGCACACCAATGTTCATAGCGGCATTGTTCACAATTGCCAAAAGATGGAATCAGCCCCGGTGCCCATCAACAGATGAATGGATAAGCAAAATGTGGTACATACATACAATGGAATATTACTCAGCTGTAAGAAGGAATAAAGTGCTAACACATGGAATAACATGGATGAATCTTGAAGACCTTCTGTTGAGTGAAGCAAGCCATGCATTGAAGGATGAACAGTATATGACCTCAATGATTTGAATTGAGCAAAGTGAGCAGTCTCTGAGAACCATTGTCTGAAAGTAGGTTAACAAGGGAGAGAAGGAGAAGAGAAGGTTGTGAGCCACCATGCATATGGACATAATCTATGGTAAAGTGATAGAGCATAGTTGCATATTGAAGGATAGGACAGGTGGGTAGTGATATATTGGGTTGGGTGACGCAGTGTTGACAGGTGGGTAGATTAGGAAGGGTGGGTTAGAATACCCAAGATACTGGGTGGAGAGATGGGAGGGGGGCTAGGTGAACATGGGATTTGTGGGTATGATGTAGAAAGTACAGGAGTGGGAATGCTCTTATGGCAGTATGACAAGGTAGTGTCACTGGTTTGGGGTGTAAGTTGGGAGGCATTCAGGATGGGGTGCATATGGAGTAGGCTTCTGCAGAGTGTGTGAGTGTTCATCCTGTCATAATGTGTTGTGTTGGGGAGTGGAGATCCACACGGTGAGTGGGAAGGAGATGGACCCCCATCTTTGGGAGGACCGATTCACCCAGAAACAGACAGGTAGCTGTCTCTTAGGAGCAAGGGTGGATCCTAATGCGGGAGGATAATCAGCGTGTCATGACCTCTTGTTGCATGTAACTATGAATCTTGTCATCCAATGAGTCAAGACAGGGCGGTGTCATATGCCCCAGGTGGATGGGGAGGAAGGAACAGAAAAGATCAAACAGGGGGTATTTAGTGGTCAGAGGAAATGTTTTTCATTACCTTACAGTGATGGACACAGGACATGGTAAATACCATAAAAAATTATTAAACTGTACCGTCTAAATTGTAAACTATACTGTAAACCATTGACAATGTTTAGTAGCTAAGCTTCACTTTCTGTATAACAGTTATAACAATGTTACCATCCACATAAAAAAGGTTTTAATATGGGGTGAGGAAAGGGGAAGGAGATTGAGTATATGGGAGTCTCTAGTATTCTCTGTGTGACTTTGCTGTGACCTAAAACTTCTCTGAAAATTAAATGAAAATTCGGGAGACACTGGGGAGTGAGAGGGGGCAGGTGCCACAGTACAGACTGGACACCTGATAATGCAGTGATAAAAGGAAAAAAATTTTTTTTTAATTTTTAAAAAATTTTTTGTTTTTTCCCATTTTTTGAATATCCCAATCTTTTAATTTTATTTTATTTCTAGTGTTTCTTTTAAGTTTCCATGTATTTTTGTCTCTTATATTTAAACTTATCTTTATTATTTCATTTTCCTATTAACTGTATTTGGCTATTATATGGGCTTCATCTTCAAGAAAGGTTTGGATCACAGAACGGTTACAGAGGGGGCAGGAGATGATCATTGGTGGGGGGTGTCAGGGATGGGGGCTTCATTGGAGGAAGTTCACCTGAATATACATGAAAGATATATAAAATTGTTCAAATGATCAAGGGGTGGGGCATGGTCACAGTGGGTAGACAATCACTCAATAAATGAGGGAATACTGAATTCCCAGCCTGCAGAGCTCTGCCACATTTTCCAAGGGAGCAGCAGCAGTCCCCCGAGTGCCAGGGCAGTGACTGGCAAAGGAGGATGGTCCACTGATGGGTTCTTGTTATTGATGACTAGCCTTATGAGTCTTTGCTCTTGTAATTGAAACTTAGCCTACTGTTATGGGGTGCCTAAGGGTTGCCACCTGAGAGCCTCCTTGTTGCTCAAATGTGGCCTCTCTCTAAGCCAAACTCAGCATATGAATGCATTACCTTCCCCTCAGCATGGGACATGACTCCCAGGGATGAGCCTCCCTGGCAACGAGGGATTACTACCAAGTGCCAACTGGCAATACGACTGGAAAAAGACCATGAATAAAAGGGGGAAAAGGTAAAGACAAATGAGTTCATGTGGCTAAGAGACTTCAAAGAGATCATCCCAGAGGTAACGCGTACGCACACCTCAGTAGCATCTCATAGAACACCAAAGTGTATATCAGCCCACACAGAGGGGCTCATGAGGGCTATGGAGACACCCAGGTCCTATATAAGGGATTGATGCCTTATCAGTGGGATCTATTTTGTAATCTGTGTTCCTGAGAGAGACAGAGTTGGACTCAAATAAGTCCTCCCTGCACATGGCCCATCAGTCTCTTCTATTCAAACCTATATGTGATGCTGGAGTTTGTAGGTGTACTTCCAGAGACTGAAGCCTCTGGCCTGCCCATGTGCCAGGTGTGCCTGGAATCTCAGTGGAGCTGCAACTCCTACTCTACAGCTCAATGGACTCACCCAAGTCACCTGGTGAGGAGAGACGATGATGGACAATGGCCATCCCAGGGAATGGTGAGAGCCTGCAGCTGCAGGCAGGATAATCCCATCCACCGTATCCATGGGATATAAACCCCCTCTCACTTGGAGGTGGAGTGGACATCACCATCCCAAACTCCTCAGGATTGGGGGAAGAGCTATGGACTAGAGTGGACTTAATGGTATTCTGTTGTAGACATATTGTGAATCAAGCAATGGAAGAAATTACAACAGTGGGGGTGAGCCAGTTGCCACTGGACGCTTTTGGGGCAGGGAAGGGAAAAGCAGTTGTAATACAGGTGCTTTTTCAGGATTCGGGAATTATCCTGAGTGACATTACAATGACAGATATAGGGCATTTTACATCAGCATATAACATGCAGAACTGTGTGGGAGAGAGTGTTGTCTACAATGTGAACTATGGTCCATGCTTAGTGGCAAAGCCCCAGGATGCATATATCTATTGCAGGTGAAGTGCCACACTAATGAAAGATGTTTGTGTGGGATGTTATGGGAGGTGTGGGACGTGGGGAACGTGGAAATCCCTGTAATTTTTGTGTAACATTTATGTAATCTAAGCATCTTTTAAAATATAAAAAAAAGAAGGAAAAAACAATAAAAAGAAAGTGTAAAGAAAACCTACAGAATGAGGGAAAAAATGTTATAAACCATATATTGAATAAGAGTTTAACATCCAGAATATATAAAAAAAAACCTTTTATAATACAATAATAACAATTTTTTAGAAACTTCAATTAAAAATGGACAAAAGGCATTGAGGCAGGAGAGTGGTGGACCAAATGCATGAATAGCCCACTTGCACTGCCCCTGTCTTCCTGCTGCCAATGCCTGGAGCCATGTCCGAAGAGAAGCCCATGAAGGGAATAAAGACAGAGAACAACCACATCAATCTGAAAGTGGCTGGGCAGGATAGATTAGTGATCTAGTTCAAATTCAAGAAGCACACCACGCTGAGCAACCTGATGAAGGCTTATTGCATGAGACAGGACTTGTCAATGAGACAGATTAGGTTGCTTGATGGCAACCAATTAATTAAACCTACCCCAGCACAGCTAGAGATGGAGAATGAGGTCACTATTGTGCTCCAGCAGCAGATGGGGGAGACACCATCGACGACTTCTAGCAGTAGACCAGGGCAGTGTATGAGGCTGTAGACCTCTGGGGACACAGCATCTAGAAGCATCAACCCTACACCTTGTAATCTGTCCTTATATTTGCTCTTAAATAGTAAACACATGAACATTCCAATCACAAAGGAGTCTGCTAAAACTCAAAGACACTCACCAAAATTACTTTCCTTTCTTTCTCTGAGGCACTGTGTGTGCAACTCAAAACTATATATGCAGGTGTTAATCAAAAACTTAAATTGAGCCAACAAGAATTGTTATATTTATTTAGGTAAAATCAGTTGCCAGGTTTTTTGGATTTGTTTTTATTTTTGTTTTTCCTCCTCTTATAAAATTCCCCCTCAACCTAGTGACCTGAATGTCCATTTTTAGTCTGTGGCTGGAGATCTTATTCCCAGGTGCTTAATTCCTCCCCTGCCCCCACCCTCCACTGCTTTTTCTAATCATGTGGATAACTCATGTTCAGTGCACTTGGGATACTTCTATTAGACAAGTTTTATGGGGATGATGGTGATAGAAGAGAAAATTTGACTATTTGTTGTTATTAAAATGCTTAATATTGAAAATTTAGTTTTGTCAGAATATGGTAAAGTTGAAGGGAAAATACTGGTGGGACATTTTATTGGCAGTGTTGTGTCTATTCACCAACTTGTACATTATTTGTTGTCCTTTACTACTGTAAACAGTAAATATAGTTTAGTATTCTATCAAAAAATGGGCAAAGGACTTACATAGACATTTTTTCCAAATAAGATATACAAATGGCCAATAAGCATATTGTGGTCGGTTGAATTCTGTACCTCAAAAAGCACATGATCTTAATCTTAATCTTAATCCCTATGGTGTGAACTCATTGTAAATAAGATCTTTTGAAGATGTTATTTTAATTAAGTTGTGCCCAATTGAATCAGAGCGGGCCTTAATCCATATTATTAGAGGCCTTATTAAAAGAACCTGGAAGTCACAGAAGCCAAAAAGGAAAGGATGTTGCCATGTGATGAGAGGCAGCATTATAAGCCAAAGAACACCAAAGTATGCTGGCAGCCAGCACCAAAAGGCTACAGAGTCTGGGAGAAAGCAAGCCTTGCTGATACCTTTTTTTTTTTTTTTTTCTTTTTGCACTCCTTTTTATTGTTTACTCATATCTGCATTTTTAAAATATATTTTAAAAGATGCGTAGATTACATAAATGTTATACAAACATTACAGGGATTTCCATGTTCCCCACCTCCCACACCTCCCATAATATCCCACATAAACATCTTTCATTAGTGTGGCACATCACCTGCAATGGATATACACATCCTGGGGCTTTGCCACTAAGCATGGACCATAGTTCACATTGTAGACCACACTCTCCCACACAGTTCTGCATATTGTATGCTGATGTAAAATGGCCTATATCTGTCATTGTAATGTCACTCAGGATAATTCCCGAGTCCTGAAAAAGCACCTGTATTACAACTGCTTTTCCCTTCCCTGCACCAAAAGTGTCCAGTGGCTCTACCTCACTGTTGTAATTTCTTCCATTGCTTGAATCACAATATGTCTGCAACAGAATACCATTAAGTCCACTCTAGTCCATAGCTCTTCCCCCAATCCTGAGGAGTTGGGATGGTAATGTCCACTCCACCTCCAAGTGAGAGGGGGCTTATATCCCATGGATACAGTGGATGGGATTATACTGCCTGCAGCTGCAGGCTCTCTCCATTCCCTGAGATGGCCGTAGAATTCTCCCAGCCTAGAAACTGTGAGCCAATATATATCTGTTGCCTAAGCCAATTCATTGTGTGCTATTTACAGCCTAACAAACTAAGATACATATGAAAAGATACTCAATATTTTTAACTATGAAAGAAATTCAAATCAAAACCACAATGAGATCCGTTTTAATAAAATAGATGTCTTTTATTAAAAGAATGGGAAATAACAAGTGATGGCAAAGATGCAGAGAATTTGAAACTCTTGTGCATTGTTTGTCGAAATGTAAAATGGTACAGCCATGGGGAAAGCAATATGGTATTTCCTCAAATGTTCTATGTAGGATTACCATATGACCTGGCAATTCCACTTCTAGGTATATCCCAAAGAAAGTGAAAACAGAGTCTTAAACAGGTACTTACATACCAATATTTATGGTAGCATTATTCAAAATAGCCAAAAGGTGGAAATAACGCAAGTGTCCATTAACAAATGGATAAACAAAATGTGGTACATACATACAATGGAATATTATTTGGACATAAGAAAGAATGAAGTTCTGAGACTTGCTGCAACATGGAAGAAGCTTGAAAACATTACATGCATTGAAATAAGCAAGACACATAAAGACAAATATTGTATGACATCACTTATAAAAGATTTCTAGAAATAGAAAATTTATAGAGACAGCAAGTAGAATAGAGGTTAACGGGATGGGAAAGGGTGAAAGGAGGAGTGCATTTTTGGTGGACACGAAGTGTATGTAAATAAAATTGATTTTTAAAATGATAAGATTTTTGGTGTTGGTCAAAATAGATTAAGCCATTTACAGCCTATCTCATCCATTGATTATATCTAAAATCTTTATATCTAAATCCAAAAGAAACACAAAAAGGAATTATCTGAGGATTCTGGACAGTTTACAATATAAGCAGATGTGGGAGGGAGCTTCTTTTCTCCTTCTCTTATTTATTGGCTTTAACCTACAGTTCAGAACTGAACAGCAGTCATGAGCAGCAAAAATTCTGAGAGAAACCCTGTCTTGTTGGCAAGATGACTGAGAAAGTGTTGCCCTCTAAGCCAGAAAGCTTGGATGTAGTCCTTCTAGCTATTCTTTATTTTTTCTCCAGACCCTGCTCAAATATGGCCCTAGTCATGGAGCTGCACTGTGGCAGTAGTGGTACAGATACTTAAAATTCAAAGAGGAAAACCATCTATCTGGTCAGAGGAACTAGGTAAATAGAATCCTATGGTTCAGAAAATGTTGAGATAATTCCATGTTATATTTTCAGTTCCTTTTCTCTTGCTGCTTTGCTCTCAAAGTTGCCTCAGTTGTGCATAACTGCATGGTATTACAGGTGAATAAAACTCTGAATGAAACCCCATGTGTATAACTAGAAGACATGGAAAAGCTACCTGTAAGACACAGGACATATGGGAGAAATTCCAGAAAAGAAAGATCTGGTAAAAAGGATGCCCTAATTCTGTATGAACCAGGGAAAGTCCCAGGTGTACCCCCAAGCCGTGCATGTGAGGGAAACACCCAAAGCAGCATAACAAAGGCTTTCATAACTGAATTATTTTGTAAACTACCATCCAAGTGCCAGACTAACCCCCAAGTGTCATATACATGAGAGAACAGCATAGCAAAAGCATTGAAAACTTTGGAATCATCAACAACAACAACAACAAAAAAAGTCAAAATTGATGCTCTGAAACTAGCCAGGTTGAATTCCTGTTAAAACAACACACACAAACACAAACAATCAACATTCTCCAGAGGATTTTAACAAGATCCAGAGTCTCACAACAAAATGTCCAGGCTATATCCTAAAATTATACAATGTACAAAGAACTAGGAAAAAGTGACCAATTCTCAAGGAAAAAGACAATCAACAGACACCAAAAACAAGATGACACAGATGTGGGAATTATCAAACAAAGAGTTTAAAACAACTATTATAACCACATTTTATGAAGTAAAGGTAAACACACTTTAAATTAATAGAGAGAGAGAGGCAAGATGGCGTTAGTGTAGGAGGGTGCACACTGCAAGCTCCCAGAGCAAGGCGGATTGTGGACGGGGTCCTGCCCGGGGGTCTGTGCTGTGCACGCGTGGAGTGAGAAGCTTGGGACATCTATCTGCGCGGATCGGCGGCGTGGACCCAACGGCGGAGATTCGGAACATAGAAAGAAGTAAGGAAATAAAATAAGAAGAAAAACTGCCAAAGAGAAAACTTTTTTTTTTTTTTTTAAAGATTTTATTTATTTATTCGTTTATCCGCCCCTTGCTGCTTGTGCTCGCTGGGTCAGCTAACCACGCCGTGCGGGCGGGCCTGCCTTCACCCATATGGTAAACGGGAGCCCTACTGATTGAGCCACAGCCGCTTCCCCCAAAGAGAAAACTTAACTCACACGCAGAACCAACAGCTAAATAAAATTCTAGAGCATAGAGAAAAGCTAATCAACTGAACAAACCCATCAAGATAATATGATGACCAGAGGGCAACAGAAAAATACAAATGACTCTGAGAAACTGGAAAACATGGACCAGTCCAGTGCACAAAATAAAAACCAGGAAGCAATGCAGTACATTGAACAACTAATCAAAGCTATCCAAACAAATATCATGGACCAACTTAAAGAACTGAAGGAAGAGATTAAGGATATAAAGAAGACACTGGGAGAACATACTGAAGAAATAGCTAACACACCTAAAAAGGTAATGGATATGATGGCGAACAAAGACAAAAGTCAAGAAATGAAAAAGACGCTGGACTCACATGGCAGCAGAATTGAACAGGCAGAGGAAAGAATTAGTGATATGGAAGACAATACAGTTGAAATCAAAGAGATTGTAGAAAAGATAGACAAAAAGATAGAAAAAATCAAGTATGGTCTCAGGGAATTAACCGATAATGCAAGACGCACAAACATACGCATTATGGGCATCCCAGAAGGAGAAGAGAAGGGAAAGGGAACAGAAGGAGTGTTGAAGGAAGTTATGGCTGAAAACTTCCCAACTCTATTGAGAGAGATGGATGTGCAGATCCAGGAAGCACAGCGCACCCCAAATAGTATAAATCCCAACAGGCCAACTCCAAGACATATACTTGTCAAATTGTCCAATGCTCAAGACAAAGAGAAAATACTCAAGGCAGCAAGAGAAAAGAGAACCATCACATACAAGGGAAGCACAATAAGATTAAGTGCTGATTTCTCAGCTGAAACCATGGAGGCAAGAAGACAGTGGTATGACATAGTCAAAACACTAAAAGAAAAAAACTTCCAGCCACGAATTCTCTATCCAGCAAAATTGGCATTCAAAAATGATGGAGAGTTCAAAATATTCACAGATAAACAGCAATTAAGAGAGTATGTCAAGAAGAAACCAGCACTTCAAGAAATACTAAAGGAATCTCTACAAGTTGAAAGGAAAAAACAAAGGAGAGAGAGTTGGAGGAGAGTTTAAAAACAACTGAAAACTCAAAAAGAGAAACAAAACAACATATGACATACATTAACCCAAAGAAAAAATGACTGAAGTAAGAAATTCGTTACGAGTAATAACACTGAATGTTAATGGATTAAATTCACCAATCAAAAGACACAGATTGGCAGAATGGATAAGAAAATATGATCCATCTATATGCTGTCTACAAGAAACCCACCTTCGGCCCAGGGATTCAAGGAGGCTGAAAGTGAATGGCTGGAAAACCATTTTACAAGCTAACAATAGCCAAAAAAGGGCAGGAGTAGCTATTCTAATATCAGACAAAATAGACTTTAAATGCAAAACTATTGTAAGAGACAAAGATGGACACTACATATTAGTAAAAGGAGTAATCTCTCAAGAAGAGAGAACAATCATCAACATTTATGCACCTAATCGAGGTGCCTCAAAATACGTGCGGCAAACTCTGGAAAAACTAAGAGGAGAAATAAATTCCTCTACAATTATAGCAGGGGACTTCAACACACCACTATCATCATTAGACAGAACATCTAGGCAGAGAATCAATAAAGAAACGAAGGCACTCAACAATACATTAGAAGATTTGGACTTAATAGACATATACAGAACACTACACCCAAATACAGCGGGATTTACATTCTTCTCCAGTGCACATGGAACATACTCCAAAATAGACCACATGCTAGGCCCCAAAACAACACTCAATGAATTCAGAAAGATTGAGATTATACAAAGTAATTTCTCTGACCGCAACGGAATGAAGTTGGAAATCAATAAGGGCCAGGGAAACAGGTTAGGCACAAGGATATGGAAGTTAAACAACACACTCTTAGACAAACAGTGGGTCAAAGAGGAAATTTCAAAAGAAATCAGTAACTACCTTGAAACTAATGAAAACAACAACACAACATATCAAAACCTATGGGATGCAGCGAAAGCAGTCCTGAGAGGGAAGTTCATAGCCATAAATTCATATATTAAAAAAGAAGAAAGAGCTAAAATTGAAGACCTAACTGCACACTTGGAGGAATTGGAAAAACAACAACAAACTAAACCTAAAGGAAGTAGAAAACAGGAAATAACAAAGATTAGAGCAGAACTGAATGAAATAGAGAATAAGAAAGCACTGGAAACAATAAACAAAACCAAAAGCTGGTTCTTCGAGAATATCAACAAAATTGACAAACCCTTAGCCAGACTAACAAAGAAAAAGAGAGAACAGATGCAAATACATAAAATAAGGAATGAGCAAGGTGATATCACTACTGACCCCACAGAAATAAAGAGTATCATAAGGGGATACTTTGAAAAATTATATGCCAACAAGAATGACAATTTAGAGGAAATGGACAAGTTTCTAGAAATCCACAAACAGCCAACATTGATGAAAGAAGAAATAGATGAACTCAACAGCCCAATTACAAGTAAAGAGATAGACTCAGTCATTAAAAACCTCCCAACTAAGAAGAGTCCAGGACCAGATGGCTTCACAGCTGAATTCTACCAAACATTCCGGAAAGAGCTAACACCAATTCTACTTAAGCTCTTCTAAAAAATAGAAGTAGAAGGAATACTACCTAAGTCATTCTATGATGCCAACATTACCCTAATACCAAAACCAAATAAAGATACCACAAGAAAGGAAAATTACAGACCAATTTCTCTAATGAACCTAGATGCTAAAATCCTTAACAAAATACTTGCTAATCGCATTCAACAACATATCAAAAGGATTATACACCATGACCAAGTGGGTTTCATCCCAGGTATGCAAGGATGGTTCAATATAAGAAAATCAATCAATGTAATACACCACATAAACAAACTGAAAGAAAAAAATCACATGATCATCTCTATAGATGCAGAAAAAGCATTCGACAAATACAGCACTCTTTCCTCATAAAAACACTACAAAAGATAGGAATAGATGGAAACTTTCTAAAAATGATAAAGGGTATATATGAAAAACCCAAAGCTAACATCATTTTCAACAGTGAAATCCTAAAAGCCTTCCCTCTGAGATCGGGAACAAGACAAGGATGCCCACTATCACCACTCCTATTTAACATTGTCTTAGAAGTACTTGCACGAGCACTGAGACAAGAAAAGGACATAAAAGGCATCCAGATTGGAAAAGAAGAAGTAAAAATTTCATTATTTGCAAATGACATGATCCTATACATAGAAAGCCCTGAGAAATCGACAACAAGGCTTCTAGAACTTATAAAGGAGTTCAGTAATGTTGCAGGCTATAAGATCAATGCTCAAAAATCAGTAGCATTTCTATACACCAATAACCAGCAAACTGAGGAGGAAATCAGGAAAAAAATACCATTTACAATAGAAAACAAAAGAATCAAATACCTAGGAATAAATTTAACTAAAGATGTAAAGGACTTATATACAGAAAACTACACAACACTGTTAAAGAAAATCAAAGAAGACTTAAATAAATGGAAAAATATTCCCTGTTCATGGATGGGAAGATTAAACATCATCAAGATGTCTATCCTACCCAAACTAATCTACAGATTTAATGCAATCCCAATAAAAGTCAACACTATATTTTTTAAGGAACTGGAAAAACTAACCACAAAATGTATTTGGAGAGGTAAGAGGCCCCGAATTGCCAAAGATATATTGAAAAAGAAAAATGAAGTTGGAGGTATCACATTACCTGACTTTAAAACATACTACAAAGCTACAGTGATCAAAACTGCATGATATTGGCACAAGGATAGACCTACTGACCAATGGAACCGGATGGAGAGTTCTGATATAGATCCTCGCATATACAGTCATCTGATATTTGACAAGGCCACGAAACCCACTCAGCTGGGAGAGAGTGGCGTCTTTAACAAGTGGTGCTTGGAGAACTGGATATCCATATCCAAAAGAATGAGAGAAGAATACCATCTCACACCTTATACAAAAATCAACTCAAGATGGATCAAAGATCTAAATATAAGAGCCAAAACCATAAAAACCTTGGAAGATAATGTAGGGAAGCATCTACAGGACCTTGTAATAGGAAATGGTTTCATGAACTTCACAGCCAAAGCACGAGCAGCAAGAGAAAAAATTGATAAATGGGATCTCCTCAAAATTAAAAACTTCTGCACCTCTAAGGATGTTATTAAGAAAATAAAAAGGCAACCTACCCAATGGGAAAAAATATTCGGCAACCATATATCTGATAGGAGCCTAATATCCAGCATATATAAAGAAATCCTTCACCTCGAAAATAAAAGGACAAACAACCCATATAAAAAATGGGCAAGTGACCTGAAAAGACACTTCTCCAAGGAAGAAATACAAATGGCTAAAAAGCACATGAAAAAATGCTCAACATCACTTGCTATCAGGGAAATGCAAATCAAAACTACAATGAGATACCATCTTACACCCATCAGAATGGCAGCTATTAAAAAAACAGGAGACACTAAATGTTGGAGAGGATGTGGAGAAATTGGAACCCTCATCCACTGCTGGTGGGACTGCGGTATGGTCCAGCCACTGTGGAGGACAGTTTGGCGGTTCCTCAGAAAACTTGCAATAGATCTTCCGTATGATCCAGCAATTCCACTACTGGGTATATACCCAGAAGAACTGAAAACAAAAATACAAACAGATATATGCACACCAATGTTTATAGCGGCATTGTTCACCATTGCCAAAAGTTGGAATCAGCCCCGGTGCCCATCAACAGACGAATGGATAAGCAAAATGTGGCACATACATACAATGGAATATTACTCAGCGGTAAGAAGGAACAAAGTGCTAACACATGGAATAACGTGGATGAATCTTGAAGACCTTATGTTGAGTGAAGCAAGCCAGGCACTGAAGGATGAACAGTATATGACCTCACTGATCTGAACTGAGGAAAGTGAGCAGTCTCTGAGAACCATTGTCTGAAAGATAGGTTAACAAAGGAGAGTAAGAGAAGAGCAGGCTTTGAGCCATCTCCCATATGGACATAATCTATGGTAAAGGGATAGAGTGTGGTTGCATGTTGGGGGATGGGGCAGATGAGTGGTGGTGTTCCTGGGTTTGGTGGTACAGCACTGTGGGGTGGGTGGATTAGGAAGTGCTGGTTCAAATCCCCAGGGCATGTAACTGTGAATCTTGACATTCCATGGGTTAGGAGAGGGGGGTATCATGGGCCCTGGGGGGCCGGGGAGAAGGGAACAGTCAAGATCTAATGGGTTGTTTGGTGGTCATGGGGAAGGTTTTTCATGAACTTTCAGTAATGGACACAGGACATGGTAAATATCATCAAAATTATTAAACTGTATCATCTAAATTGTAAACTATACTGTAAATCACTGACAATGTTTAGTTGCTATATTTTGCTATCTGCATAACAGTTATAACAATGCTAACAACCAAAAAAAAAAAGGAGGGGGAGTTAATATGGGGTGGGGAAGGGGGGGTGGTTTGGTATCTGGGAGTCTCCGGCACTCCATGTGTGACTTTGCTGTGACCTAAAACTTCTTTGAAACTTAAATGAAAAATTGGGAGACAATGGGGATTGAGAGGAGGAAGGTGTCATGGCACACCAGACATCCGATAACACAGTGATAAAGGGAAGAAAAAAAGGGAAAAAAGAAGAGAGAAAGGAAATTGAATATATATATATTAAAGGCATTTCCTTTGCTTTTTTGCCCATTTTTTGAATGTCCCAATCCACTAATTATATTTTATTTTGTTTTGTTCTTTGTTTGATTATTTGTTTTTTTTTCCTTCTCTCTTTTTTTTTCCCCCTGAGTTTCCTTATGTTTGTTTCTTGCATGTAAGCTTATCACACTTGTTTCTTTTTCCTAGTAAGTGTATTTGATTATTTTATGGACTAAATGTTCATGGAGGATTTGGATCACAGAAGGGTTACAATGGGTACTGCGGGGGATTATTGGGGGGAGGGTGTCTGGGGGGGGTTTCGTGGGGATTGGTTCAACCGAATATACATGAAAGATATACAAAATCATTCAAAGGATCGGGGGATGGGGCATGGTCACGATGGGTGGATAATCACACAATAAATGAGGGAATCTGAATTCCTAGCCTGGAGAGCTCTGCCACAATCTCCAAGGGAGCAGCAATAGTCCTCTGAGTGTAGGGACAGTGCCTGTCAAAATAGGATGACCCACTGATGTTTTTTTTGTTTGTTTGTTTGGTTTTTTTTTTTTTTTTTTATTGATGACTACCCTTGTGAGTCTTTGCTCTTGTAAATGAGACTTAGC